>CALYDF020008362.1:0-11726 GCA_944474145.2 Dicrocoelium dendriticum | reverse complement strand
TTCTGAGGGTTGGTACAAAAATGGCGCAAGTAGTAATGCATTTCTCGTATGCCGTTTGATTACTGAGGTTGCAGCCGTTTTCGCTGGATTATTGGCGCCTTCGCGGAAACCTGATTCTTCCGTACCATATATTGACCGGCAATATGAGGCCTGATGTAAATAGACTGTTCCATCCGGCTCAAATACCATCTCTTCGTGGTCGCGCTCTGAAGCTGCATAAGCCCAGATCTGATTGAGTTATTTCTGACTTTCGTTCACGATGCAGGGTCATCGACCCATGGAACACACTACCCAGCGAAATAGTATTAGCACAAGCGGTGAAGGAGGTTGAACATCGACGCGACGCACCTGGGTTGCAGTTTCAGACCTTTCCGTTTGGTTCTTAACTTCTATATCCATTTCTTTGGTTTCTCACATCTATTACTATTATTGTCTTATCCACACCTCTCTTGTACTGTAATTATGATTATTTTGTTTATGTTGACTTCATTCTCTCAGACTTTATTCTTACTCACATGGCCGGTAAAGAGGGGACTGCTATTGCAGGCTGCGTGGGCATTGCTTGGTTGACCGTGATGTGAGTCGTGTGCATTGAGTTGGCTCTTCTCTGTTTCAGATCGCTCCTGCGTACGCCATTATGGTTCAATGACGCATTGTAGGAGAAGCACACATGGTAATTTTCCTACCGTTCCCGTCCAAATTGAGCTTGAACTTGAATACGGAAAATACGAAAATATGCAAGAAATTTTAATACTCTAGTATATACAGTGCCATTGTAACAAAATGTTAAGTAGCTGCTCACGACATCCACGTAATGATCGGGAAGTGAAGGAGTTGACAATGATCATTTGCTCATTGAATGATAGAGCGCAGAAGGAAGATACTTTGTCAGCTCCTTCCCTTCCCGATGATTGTGGAGATGGCGTAGGTCATTGCGACACAAGGCTCAGCAGTAGATCTCTGTAACTGTCCACTAGGCAGCTCTGTGAGTACTACGCGGTGACTCTTCCCTACGGCGTGCTATACTTTCGAGACTTTTAGGTGCAATTCTCGTGAAGAAAAGTGTATGGATAGACACTTTCGACGAAATTTGACTATATGTTACTTTTTCTTCTAGTAGATACGACATCCAAGTGCGTGGACGTTGTGAAGAGTGTCACCTCACGTTCAAAGGTCGTCCAATGTGCACTCTTGGACAGATGGATGCATATATTTTGCTGTGACATTGATAATGATCTTTACCAATATCTTCAGCGCACTACCTCTAAAGGCGTCAACTTTCACTGCGATTCTTGTTGATATGGTTCAGGCGGCCTGGGATAAATTTAAGTCTTATCTCACGGAAGTGTCTACTCCCTACATCCCGTTTGCGAGGAGGAAGGAGACACGGGCGCGGCCGCCGTGGATAGATACCACTGGCAAGCACCTGTTCCAGAAGCGTTCTAGGTGCTGGAGGACCTACCGTGCGGCTCCATCAACTAGCACCTATGATAGGTACCGCGAGGCTAGAAATAGGTGTAAACAACACTTAAGGAAAGCTCGGCTGGTGTACGAAAAGGAATTGGCTGACGGAGCTTCGGAAAATCCGAAGAAGTTCTTCGCTTATGTTAAGAGACGCTGTGGTTCAACTTCGGTAATCCCAACTTTGATGAGGGCCGATGGAACTCGTGCGTATGCGGACTCAGATAAGACTCGTGTACTTGGGGAGTAGTTTGCAGGGGCTTTTGTACGTAAGGCCGCGTTGACTAGCGTTGAACTTGAGTACCAGAGTACCTGATGGTTCTTATTTAGCTGAGCTTACTGTGGTGGAAACGCAAGTCCTTAAACTGCTGCAAGAACTGAACCCTTCCAAAGCGGCTGGACCTGATTCAATTCACCCGAAGCTTCTGCATGAGTTGGCGGGGGAACTAAGTGGACCGCTGACGATGGTGTTTCAGAAATCACTTGACAGCTGTACATTACCTTCCGAATGGAAGGTGGCTGTCATCTGTCCTATCTTCAAAAATGGCAACAGGAGTCTGTCAGCCAATTATAGGCCAGTTAGTCTGACTAGCGTCGTGGTCAAACTGCTTGAAAAGCTGGTGAGAGATTCGTTGGAATGTCACCTGAATAGGTTTAATCTGCTCAGTAGTGCACAACATGGATTCCGGAAGGGATTTTCGTGTTTGACGAATTTGTTGGTTGCTCGTGAAGCTTGGGCCGAGGCAGTGGACAATGGCCACGTGGTGGATGTGCTTTTCGTAGACTTCTCGAAAGCATTTGATAAGGTACCCCACTTGAGGCTATCACATAGGCTGAGGTCCTACGGCGTATCTGGCCGCGCGCTTCTCTGGGTAGCTGCGTTTTTGCAGGGAAGAGAGCAGTGTGTACGTGTGGGTCGCAGCTTATCCTTTCAGCAAGCGGTCCTTAGCGGTGTCCCACCGGGCTCGGTCCTTGGACCGATGCTGTTCTCCATCTACTTAAACGATCTCCCTGGAGAGCTTGGGGTATCATCCCTATTGTTTGCTGATGACCTTAAGCTATGGAATGTTGTAAATGTTCCTGGGGGTTCTGAGGCCATACAGCATGCACTGGACAGCCTCTGGGACTGGTCTACTTTGTGGCTACTGCCCATAAATCAGGCTAAGTGTTCCGTCCTTCGTATAGGAGCAACTTTCCCGCCTTCGAGCTACGTACTCGGTGGGGTCGAACTCCCCCTTGTCTCCAACCAGATAGACCTAGGTGTCGTTCATTCCTCGTCTGTGCATTCTGGTGACAACTGGAAGAAGGCCGCTAGTAGGGGTTTCAGAATGTTATGGTTAATACGCCGTTCTTTCGGGGTCTTAACTGCCGAGATATTTGGGAAGCTGTTCTCAGCTTTCGTTCGGTCCCATCTGGAATACTGCGTCCAGGCTTGCGCGCCCTGCCTTGTTCTGGACAAAATGGAGCTTGAGAGGGTTTTGAGAGTAGGTACCAAATTGGTCGAGAGGTTACGGGGGCAATCGTACCCCGAGCGTCTACTTAGCTTGGGTATGTATTCAATGCACTACCGACGGCTTCGAGCAGACCTAATCCTTACTTACCGCATTTTAACATGGAACGTTGGGCCGGACTTGCTCTAGCTGTTTAACCCGGCTAGGTTGCCTTGTCTTCGCGGTCATCCCATGAAGCTACACAAGCCGCGTTCTGACGGGATCAGGGCGGAAACTCGGTTATCGCGTAGAGTTATCGAGCGCTGGAACTCGCTTCCAGAAAATGTAGTCAGTGAACCTACGGTTAAGGGTTTCGAGCGTCAGTTAGACGCTCTTGCGTGGCAACACGAAACCTTTCCCTTCTCTTGACCATATCCATCTTCAAACTTTCAGTTCTTATTCTGTCATTATCTTCACTCTTTGGTGTTATCCTTCATTTTAATGACTTTCATTCCCCTTTATCTTCCATTTACTTTCTACTTTTTTCTTACTTCACGTAACCTACACAGCGCGGACTGCTAGTGCAGGGAACGTGGGCAGTAATTGGTTGATCAGGGTGTTTCGTTTTAGATCTATCAAGTACTAACACCTTATCATTTCCTGGCTCAACGATTTGCTCAAGAAGGAACACTCAAGGGATTTTCCTATCGTTCCAGTCTATCTGAATCTGAACATTGGTCAACGACAAGCAACTTCTGACGAATCCTTTCAACGTACATACTGCTTCCGCGCAAGCCATCTATAATTCGGACAGCGAGACAGCTATCTCGTCAGTGTGTCTGCCCTTATCTGGGTATTCTATACCGAAAGGGAAACGAAGCCCGGCGTCCTCCACCACCGTTGCTCAGTGACAACGGGAATGGGCTGATGCATAAGCCCAAGTCCTACGCCGCAGTCGCGAGCCCTAGCGAGGACAACCATAACTGAGAACAAATCCTCGAAGATCTCACGGCCCAAGATAAAATAAAACCAAAAATGCAGAACTAAAGTTCGTCCTACATAGAGTAGCGCAGCTTGAGGAACTGATCAGTGAAATGAAATGCCCACCAAAGCCAGCATCACCGGAAGGAAACAAGCCGCCTGCTCGCTGGTAATCACAAACGTCCCAGACTCCAACAGAGACTCCAGCCTTCCGTAAACGAATGGTCTCCATGTTGTTTGATGAGGGTAAGCAAGGGATAAACCTAATCTCTGCTTCGCATTTGCAAAAAACATGTGGACCCAACCAAGTTTCGTCCACTGAAAATCCTCCGTCAGGATGAAGAAGAATGCCTACGCATCCTGAGACGGACCCCACGCCTCAAGGGAGAAACCTACGTTCCGAAAGATCTCTCCCCGGGCTACCGAATCCGAATGATGCAAGCTGTCTGCGAGCCGCGAATCCAACGAGCAAACGGAGAAACAGATCTACATATAGTGGCTTTTCCCGTAGTCAAACAAACTCAGAGCTCGATGGATGCCAATCCCCCTTCCAAAACCTCAAACATAAAGAACGGACTACGGGTAATGCGAATGTGCGCAGTCTCAGAAACGTGCTAGATGAGATTCTACTTATCTCTGAATAGCAACCTGACCTGATGGCGTTCACTGAAACCTGGCTGTCATCTGATATATCTGAGTTGGAGGTTCATGTTTCAGGATATTAGCCACTTCGATGCGATCGCTTTAGTTGGAGGTCTGGAGGCGGAGTAATCCTATACACAACGAACTACCTCAAGGCCCACATTGTTGAACCCGATTGTGACAAGGGTGATATGTCAGAACTGCTCTGGTGTCGAATTCATGACGGACACCAATCGCTGATGGTCTGAGTGGTCTACAGATCCCCTGCAGGAACTGGCTCACACCTATTACGCTCCGTGCGAACCCACAGCAGAGGACCAAACTATCTCCTTATGGGTGACTTCAACACCCCCGACAATCTGTCACAGTGGTCCCCTTGAATCCTTTGAAGTTGATCTGCTTGATACCGTTCACGAGTGCAACCTGACACAGCATGTCTTCACACTAACACGGATGGTCCGTGGTCAGACACCAAACATTCTAGACCTGGTTCTCACCTCGGCCCCATCTGATGTCTCAGAACTAACGGTTCTCCAACCTCTTGGGAAGAGTGATCACTGTACAGTCTCCTTTTCGTGGACACGACGCCTCACAATTCACGATCAGGGGACACTGCGTCGACATTTCTGGCGCACTGACCAGCCTAGATTAAGAACGACTGCAAGTAACATGGACTGGAGTATTCCGCAATTCTTGTAGCTTGATGACGCATGGGAACGCCTGCGACCTATGATGATGGGCTCATTGAACCGTTTGTTCCAAATTGCAAGAGCAGACCGCCATCCAAAGGACCCCCATGGATTAATAAAGAAGTAAGATCCCTAATGAAAAAATGACGAAGACTATGGGACAATTTCAAGAGCACAGGACTGACATCAAGCTACTTAGAGTACAAAATTGTCAGAAACCTATGCACCTTGAGAAAACGAGACAAAAGACTACAATATGAACTTGGACTGGCCATGGAATCCCAAAACTGTCCCAAGAAACTTTTTGCCTACTTGAAGCGAAATGCCAAAACTGGTAGTGTAATCCCCGCTCTATCCTCTTTTAAGGAAGGTACCGTTCTCTACGTCGATGATGTAAAAGCAAATCTGTTAGCTGCGCAATATTCCTCGGTCTACTCAATGGAGTCTCCGCTGCTCAACAACTGTTTGCTTGCACACTACTCCATAGACCAACTTGAAATTAACCCCGAAGTAGTCACTAAGCTATTCCTCGAGCTGGACCCAAACTCCCCAGGCCCGGAAGGATTGCATCCCAACTTCCTCAAAACGATAGCTGAGTACGTCGCCGCTCCTCTCTGTCAAGTGTTTCGGCAATCCCTCGAAGTCGGCTGCCTACCCACATGTTGGAAAGCAGGTACGATCCTTCCCAAATACAGGGGGTGAAACCAACAAGGCCCTGCCAACTACCGGCCAATATGCCTGATATCAGTCGTATGCAAAACCATGGAACGAATAGTCAAGTGCGCCCTCCAGCTACACTGTGTGAAGCTAAACCTAATCTCACCTGCTCAACATGGCTTCCGGAAAGCACACTCATGCATCACTTACTCATCGCCAGGGAAACATGGACAGAGGCCATAGATGCCCGAATAAAGGTTGACGTGATATTCATTGACTTCAGCAAAACTTTTGATAAGGTTCCGCACGTACAACTGCTACCTAAACTCCAGGGAATTGGCATTACAGGAAATCTTTCCTGGATTGCCGATTTCTTAAGAGGTAGGACAATGCGCGTACAAGTGAACCAAACCCTCTCTGCTCCAGTGCCTATGATCAGTGGCATTCCCCAAGGATCAGTGCTTGGACCAGAGCTCTTCAAACTGTACATTAACGATCTGTCGACTGCATTTCCAACCGACTGTTTAATCTACGCCGATGACCTCAAGCTATGGTCAACAGTATCCAGCCTTGAGGATGCGGACAGATTACAAGGGGCTGTAGACCAGCTACACGAATGGCCCATCAAATGGGAACTACCAGTAAACCTAGATACATGCGTTGGTCTCCCAATGGGTAGCACTGAACCGTACGGTGCATACCACTGGTGGGTTTCTCCTCAGGAATACCACCCACGAGAGAGATCTCAGGGTCATCGTGACTTCTGACCTTAGAACGACGCAGGACATGTTGAAGAAGGTGGCCACTGGAAGGAGACTGGTGGATGCCTTAAGAAGATCATTCGCTCGAATGACTCCTGCAATTTTTCGATCTTTGTTCACTTCGTACTTCCGTCCAGTCTTAGAATATGGCCTACCAGCCATTCATCCGCTTTCTAAGTTTGAATGTGCTCTGCTGGAAAAAGTTCAGTGATGTGCATCAAAAGCTCTTCTGCGGTTTCGTGATCTCCCGTACCCCATTCGACTTCAGCAGCTAAATCTGTTCTCCCTCAAGCTCCGCCGTCGCCGGGGCGATCTCATCTACACTAGGCGCATCCTCCGAGGGGAACTTGGATATGAGTTACAACAATTCCTCCGTCTTAACACTGACGGTTCCACACGAAGTCACACATGGAAACTATTTAAGCAAAGAAGACACAGAATTCGCATAGACGTCACGCTGTCCACTAGAGTAGTGAATGATTGGAACAGCCTACCGGAGGAAATTACAGACTTCATCCGAGGAAAGTTTCAAGCGGCTGCTAAACAAACATTCACTGATAATGCTGGAATCTGGCAGCTGTCACTGCAATTGCGACGAACCCTCGAGGAACGTCGTAATGCAGCGACAGTCATCAAACCCAGTATGATAT
Source organism: Dicrocoelium dendriticum (assembly GCA_944474145.2). NCBI lineage: Eukaryota > Metazoa > Platyhelminthes > Trematoda > Plagiorchiida > Dicrocoeliidae > Dicrocoelium > Dicrocoelium dendriticum. The sequence goes on along the minus strand of CALYDF020008362.1, from coordinate 4,455 downwards.
GGAATCGATTGGACTGACAAGGGATTACCCTCCTGCTCTCTACCACTCGATGAACAAAATCCCAGCGCGCTCAGGTGAGAATCCAACAGTTATTTGAAACGTTCCTCTGTCTCAGCATCAACAATAGGATCCGGTAACCGGTTCCAATCATTCACTACGCGAGTTGATAAGGCCAAATTGTGCTACACACCGAGATTCCTCGGTTTGAGCAGTTTCAAGCCGTGGCCTCGTGCCGAACTCTCAGTGTTGAGTTGAAAGAAGTCCTATAACTCGCACCCCAGTTCTCTTCTGAGAATACGTCGAGTGAATATCAAGTCTCCGCGGTGCCGGCGGTAACCTAGAGAGAACAAGTTCAGTCGTTGAAGTCGGAGTGGATACGAGAGGTCTCGCAGCTCAGGGACGGATTTGGAACCCCACCGTTGGACTTTATCATATCACCTTCGGATCTGGTAAAAGCGTAGGCAGCGGGTAGCCCGTATTCGAGAATCGGGCGTATATGCGAGCCAAAGAGAAGTCAGAAAAGCCCCGGGGTCAGGATGAAAAACCCTCTACGTATAGAATGGAACATCCTCTAGGTCGCGGTGACCCTCTTCTGGGTGTCTTGAATAGATCTGATGTCTGATGACACTATAACTGCAATATCCCTCTCTTGCATTGCGCTTCTTAGCAAGGAGCCACCAATGTGGTAAGTTCCAAATGGGTTAGATGAGCCAACGGGGAGAACAGAGCATTTATCACAATTTACGGGCAACTGCCACTTAATCGACCAATCATGGAGTAGATCGAGCGTAGATTGTAACTTATCACCGCCTTCAATGCTAGATACTTCCATCCATAACTTTAGGTCGTCAGCATAGATTAAGCAATCCGTCTGAAGAGTGGACGGTAAGTCGTTGATGAAGATATTGTAAAGTACGGGACCGAGGACAGAGCCCTGTGGGACCCCACTCCTCATGAGAACAGGAGCAGAAAATGTGTCATTCACCTTCGCTTGCATAGAGCGGTCGTTGAGGAAGTCAGAGATCCAAGACAGGAGGTTCCCAGAAATACCGATTCCTTGAAGCTTAAACAGAAGCCGTTCATGTGGGACTTTGTCAAAACTTTGCTGAAGTCAACAGACACAAAGTCCAAGCGTTTGCCGGAGCCTTTCCATCTTGCCCAGGTCTCCTTAGCAACGAGCAAGTTCGAATTACAGGAGCGTGCTTGGTATAAGAAATGACATTCTCTCTCCCAAGATGAAGATTAACAGCCTGTTTTAGGACCCGATCCTTAACTTTACACACTATTGACGTCAAACAGATTGGACGATAATTGTCGACTTCCTGCTTTGTAGATGGGTTTGATGATACCCACTTTCCAAGCTGAAGGAAAACGGCCAGCTTCTGTTGAGCGACGAAAGACTTGACATATGGGTGAAACTATGTACTCCGCCACAGTCCTGAGGATCAAGGGATGCAATCCACCAGGGCCGGGTGAGCTATACAAATCTAACTCAAGAAGAAGCTTTATCACAGAATCATTGTTAATATCAACTTGGGCCAACGAAGATGGAAACGTGGATACGGCTCTGTCACTAAATGGTGTTTCTTTCGCGTAAACAGAAGCGTATTGTTTAGCCAAGTGACTAGCTTTCTCAGCGTCCTCCTGAAGTAAGGCTGATGACGAATCATGGACTTCACCGCTCACTACTACTACTTGCTATGCCGCTCTTCTGTCTTAACTCAACCGCTCAACGTCCACTCACAGACCACCCCACCTCCCGTCCTTCATCTACATGTACTCTTATGTCTTCTACGGTCACCGTCACAAACGACCCACGTCTCGCAGCTGATGGAAGTAACAGCCAAACTCCCGGTTCTCCATGTCCTGCGATCGCAACCGCCTCTCACTCCACCGAAGCTCCAGCTCTTCTCCGACCTGGTTCTCCATTCATCCTCGCAGCGTTTAATGTTCGAACTTTGATGCAGATCGGACGACAAGCATGTCTGGCCCGTACTCTTGAAACGCTATCGGTAGACATCTGTTGTCTTTCAGAGACCAGATTGCAAGACTCTAGCGCCGTCATCAGAATGGCCTCTCCGGTAAACTCTGACGCCAAATACTACTTGCGGCTTTCCGGAGACCCAGAATCTGCCGCCACTGGTCAAGCTGGTGTTGGGGTTGTATTAAGTGCCAGGGCTGAATCAGCTCTGCTTGACTGGATCCCAGTCAACAGCCGACTATGTGCAGTCAGACTAAGAGGTTCATGTAACGTAAGCAGGCGTCGAGATGTTAAGCGTGCCTTATTTGTCGTCTCCGCCTACGCCCCTACAGACTGCAGCCCGGATGCAGTTAAAGATAGCTTTTACCAACAACTACATGAACTTCTGCGTTCCTCCAAACGGACGGATATAGTCATTCTTGCCGGGGACTTTAACGCACGGGTTGGCCGCCTTCTACCAAGCGAGCACCACATTGGGGGTAGTTTTGGTCTCGGTGGCAGTCGATCAGACAATGGAGACAGGCTGCTTACTCGTTGCTTTAATCATCACTTGCTTCTTACGAGCACCAGTTTTCGACACTCGAGGAGCCAGGCTACTACCTGGCGCCCCTCCCTTACAAACGCAAGAGTGCTCCCAGCTTGATCACATAACAACCAGATACAGATAGCGCGGAAGCGTAATGGACTGCCGATCGTACTGGTCAACTTTTCTGGACTCTGATCACGCATTGGTTCGTGCTAAGATTTGCATGCGTTTCGGAGGATCACCTAAGCGCGCCCACTACCGACCGGACGTCGCAAATCTACAAAACGCTGCGGTTTTAACCAGGTACCAAGCCTCACTGTCAACTTTGCTTGGCTCAACTATTGACGGTGATCTCGATTCGCAGTGGGCGCATATCAAAGATGCGTTAGTTTCCGCCAGTATCGACACTTGTGGAGTTACCCGTCACCCACCGAAACATTGGATTTCCGCCGACTCCTTGTCGCTGATGGACAAACGCCGCTTGATCCCATCGGATTCGAGACACGTTGAAGAACGCCAATACCTTGGTCGAGAGTTGCGCAGGAGTCTGCAAATGGACCGCGAAGCTTGGTGGTGTGAACGTGCTAGGGAGATGGAGCTTGCTAGTCTCTGTGGTAATACCAGGAAACTCTTCCATCTCCTTCGAGTCACCGAAGGTGTTCGATCTGGTATAAGTGAAACAATATGCGAAGAGGATGGCGCCTTAATCACCAATCTTCAACGACGGTTGGAGCGATGGGCCGAACATTTTGGCTCGCAGTTTTGTTGGCCCCCAGCTCCATCTGCTACCTCTGGCGCTCGCGCTGGGGCCGAGTGGTCTACCCCAACAGACCCTCCCTCTTCCCAGGAAATCGAGCAGGAGCTCCGGCACCTGAAGCGTTATAAAGCTCCCGGCCCTGATGGTCTTCACCCAGCTCTATTTAAAGATGGTGGCGCATCGCTGGTCCGAGAACTCACCGTTTTGTTCTCGAAAATTTGGTCGAAAGAGAAGGTTCCATCATCTTGGGGTGAATCGATAGTCGTACCCATCTTCAAAAAGGGCCTGCGCACAATCTGCTCCAACTACAGAGGAATAAGTTTAGTCCCCGTCGTTTGCAAGCTGCTGGTGTCCATCATACTTCGCAGGCTATCCCCAACACGCGAATCGTTGCAGCGAGAAGAACAAGCTGGGTTTCGCCCTGGGTCGCGGCTGCATCGATCAAATCTTCACACTTCGCCAGATCCTCGAGCTCCGCCATGTGTATCAGAGGCCAACGATTGCTGTGTTCCTGGATATCCGTGCAGCCTTCGATTCTGTCGATCGTACAGTACTGTGGCAGTGCCTTCTGAGGAACGGTGTCCCCGAGAAGTTCGTCTCCATACTGCGCGCTCTGTACAGTCTGACCTCGGGCAGGGTTAGGGCTTATGGCATGCTTTCGCCTACCTTTGTGGTCTCCAGTGGAGTTCGACAAGGATGCCCTATCTCTCCGTTCCTATTCAACTTTGCCATTGAGGATGTCCTGAAGAACGCTCTGAGCGATTCGTTGAACGCTGGCGTTGAGCTCCTCCCAGGTAGTCGAGTTGTTGATTTGGATTATGCTGATGATATCGTCTTGCTAGGTGACGATCCACAGGTCGTCCAACTTGCATTAAACCGCTTGACGATTGAAGCATCAAAGTATGGTATGTGCTTTTCGCCATCCAAATGCAAGGCTCTCCTTCAAGACTGGCAGGTGCCTCTGCCTGCACTCACGCTTGCTGGTGAGACACTGGAGGTTGTGGAGAGCTTTGTCTACTTGGGAAGTTGCATCACTGCTGGCGGGGCTGTTGGAGACGAGATTTCGATGCGCATCTCGAAAGCACGCCTCGCTTTTTCTAGGCTGAGGCATTTGTGGCGTCGCCACGACATTCGTCTCTCCATCAAAGGGCGGGTCTATTGTGCAACTGTTCGTGCTGTGCTGTTGTACGG
>CALYDF020008361.1:0-11726 GCA_944474145.2 Dicrocoelium dendriticum | reverse complement strand
TGTTTGGTGCACAGCTAATATGTTCTTAGGCCCCCGCCATGAAATTCCATTGCTTCCTTCGGGTGACTTGATCTCCTTTATTTCCTTTGTTGTGAAAGTTGCGCAGAGTCGTAGTTGTGCTGGTTTTCTTTGGAACAGGATCCAATTCAACCCAACTTCGGTTTTAATTCATTGGACTATGTTGGCCCGCTCAGTCTCGAAGAGTTTTGCCACTCTACCTATATGCATCATTCGGTTTAATTTATTTCCTCTTGTCGTTTTAAGTGATTGGCTGTGGCTTGATATCCCCGGTGTGGCTGCGCTTGATGGGCAGGTTGACAAGGTACCTACTTGTCGTGGACGCAGTACCTCGCTCATACTGGCTCCAGGAGACAATTGGTCGCTGCTGTAGGGGACGAAGTGCATGGTCCTTGTGGCCTGTTAGGCTCGAATAGCGCTTCCATTCACACAGTGTGGAGCGGACCACGGTCCAGCCACCGCCTTATGTGCGCTTGCCTCCCCAAATACAGCATGCTTGTGTTTGCATGTGAAGGATTGTGGGCCGGCTCTTTTGATGAAATGTGGCACCCATCCACGTGCCTCCCGGACTTCTTCCTTCGGGTTAACACTGGAAATGGGTTGTGCGGTTGGGGCTGTGGGTGGTGCAGCGCAAGCCACGCGTGGTCCCTCTGTAGGCGCAGGCGTCCTGTGGTTGGCCGCAGTAATAGGCAAATCCGAACCCGAATGCCGCTAACCATGTATGTACGTGGGTGCTCCATGCTGCAGCTGATGTTGCATTTTTGATGCTCCTTCACCAAATTTGGACTAAATCAACTTACACTTAAACTAGGTATTTTTAAGCTGGATAGCTTTCATTCCATGTTATTTGGTTGTGCTGCCCACCTGGATAATTTTCTATTAACTGGTCACATTGCTTACGTTAATTGCGCTTACCATAGGTAACTTTGTTGCGTTTGTAGCATTTTTAAGTGACTTGTGGATACTTTTACTTATCACGGATTTGTTGTTAATCAACTTACTTCATATGCTAATTTAACGAAAAGTTACGCCGCCGTATCTGTATGCATTATTTGATCTATTTAATTTCATCTTGTCGTTTCAAGTGATTGGCTGTTACTTGATATACCCATTGTGGCTGCGCTTGATGGGCATGTTGTCAAAGTGCTTACCTATCTATCACCCAATACCTCGTTCATACTGGCTCCAGGAGACAGCTGGCCATTGATGGGTGGGACGGGGTGCACGGTCTTTGTAGCCATGCTAGGCCTGAACAGCAGCTCCATACACTCAGGTTAGAACGGGGCACGCTACAACCACCGCCTTTTGTTTACCGGACCCGTGGATGGAATTTGGCTCCCATCCACATGCCGCCCGGGCGTATTCCTTCGGGTTTACACTGGATTTGGATGTGTGGTTGTAGCTGTGGGTGGTGCAGCGCCAGTCACCCGTGGTCCTTCTGTAAGCCCAGGCGTCTTGGGGCTGGACACAGTGGCAGGTAATTCGGAAACTGGGTGTTGCCAACCATGTGTAGGCAAGAGAGCTTATGGTTCGCTGATGCTGATGGTAGCCAGCGCTTGACAGTTGTCCACCCACGGCTGCTAGTGTTGTCAATAACTATAACACTTTATTGGTTTTAAACCCAAGTGTCAGAACTTTTTGCTTCATTTAGCCTCTCTTGACCCCATATACTTAGCTTTTTCCGTTGTACATATGCCTGTCACTATTAACAACACTATTAGACAGGCATCATGAAAACCAGGTCCTCTTCTTCAACCGCTTTTGCTAGTAAAACATTCGCATTTCCAGATTCTATTTCACTGGCTCGAAAGCTAACCAGAGGCAGGGAGGACCCTGTCACACTGGCTGGCTCTACGTCCAGAAACGTTTGACCATCACTTTGTCTTATCTCGGACGCCCATGTGCTATTTATCCTTTACTAGTCTCCAAAGCCTACCATGCGTTTTGCGCAGTGGTGGCTGCACAACCAGTTTACAAAGTTTTTGTTACTTACCACCCAACTCTTGAGTTACCTAATCACTCTTTGCTTACGGTGCTGGAACAGCCCTTGCCAAGAAAACCAACAAAGAAATAGCTGGTGCGTCATTATAGTACGGGTTAAAATTACCGCCTGGATGAATACCGCTGGCACTTGCTTCAGAACGTAAAATTGGAGAGTAGCGGCTCAAACTGAACCAAAGATTTACAACGTAGTGTACATCAACATATGAGGCATAATAATCTCTTATGTTCAAGGAGTGTCAAGCCCTAGAAGTACAGTAGGTAATGCCCTATTAACACAGCCCCAAATCGATTTCATATCCCGAACCATTATACTAAATGTTGCTAAATTTCCAGATGCATATTGCTTTATTATTAGTGATAGGCTCTTCTAGCTCAATGTTATTGAAGACATAGACTTAGGAATATGGAATATCGGCTCTAAGAGGTAAAACGTCATATTTACCTATGAAATTTGTGCAATTTTCAGGAAAAAATGTGTCATAACGTCCTAAAGTTCTTTTGTACTATTTAGGTAGACCAAGCACATGCATCCTTGAAAATAAACTGCACCAATTAGAGGATTAAAATTACTAAACTCTACAGTCCCATGGTTTATGTGTCGTAGTATCCATTGACAGTTATAAACTGAGGCCTTCTGACTGTGGATTAATTATACGCTGTCCGGCTTTCCCACGTATATAGGACATTCATTACTGGATTCTTAATGTTTCCGCGAAACGTTATCGCTTATTTGCCTATATATGATAAGTAAGGCTTAGAAGTTCGTTTTCCGGCCACGTAGGCCCTACCCAGATGTTGCGATGTATTACGGGCTATAAAGAGCATTTATAGATAGCTGTGCCCCTTTTAGAACTTAAGCCGCTTCGCCAATTTTTACACTTTCTTCCGTTTTTTGTTATTTGCTTGTAAACCAAATAGCCCTATTAGGCGAAAAAATAATATTGGTATTCGTAGGCTGCCATTCAGTTGTGTATAACTCATGAACTACTGTGTGTATTTCATGGCTTTTAGTTTTAACGTAATCAGCAGTAAAAACTTGTTCTGAACAGCGTAATGTCATACTACTTTTCGCAATATTTTAGCCACAGAAACGATTTTTCCATTGTTCTGAGATTTACTCATGTTGAAATTTGGCACAGGGATCAAATTTAGCGCGTAATTCTAGTAGTAACCTTTGTTAATTTTTATTTTCTGGTGAGGTATGATGCCTTAACATGTCTTTCAACAAAAGCGTTTCGTTTTTATTTGCATTTCTAGAAATTAGTCTTAACCTTTTCACGTTCCTTGTAATTCTTCCGCTTCCATGCGCGCACCAATATAGGTGACGACTGTGCAGACAGAAATAATCCAAAAATTTATGGCGATTGTTTCCAAAGGAAACCTTCACAACAACGGCTATGTGCCACTTTCGCAACAAACAAATAGGTTACCTCTCACAATAAGGGCATCTATGCAAATAAACCAGTTCGGCTTCTCTATTAGCCATTACTTCTCTGTCACGCAAGTTTCCACACTACTGAATATCAACTGTCCAGATGACGAGTATTTTAAACTGGACCAGATCAATTATAATCGCTTTTTCTTACCTTCCCACACTATCTCCTTCCCGACTCCTAATATTCTTATCTGCATGCTTCCTCCAACAACCCCTTATGTGTTCCATCACCATCAGCCACCGGATACCGAATGACACTGCGTTCCCTCAAACCTCCCAAATCTAGCTAGCACGAGACATCTGCCTCTGGCTAATCGCATCAACTTAACTGGCTACCATCTAGATGGTGAAGCCGGCGTGCGTAGGACACAAGTACCAGTTGTCGTTGCCCAAATATAACGTTATCACCAGGCTGACACCGCTCCCTCTTATACTTGTTACCCTATTAAGCACAACGACATTAAATAAGCTCTCTTTATCGCGCTTCCATTTACCGTATATTCCTACTACTTTTCTTACTGGTTTGGCTCCGGCTTTCCTCCCATTACGGAATGTACGTATCACTTACCTTCGCTGGCATCTTGACCCATACTGGGACACTGTAGATTTACACTGGTGACCAAGTGTCTTATTGGAATGGCAACATCTGGCCACTGACGGCTTTTCCTAGCGCCACCATCTGTCGATCGTCTTAAATTCGGTCTCAGTTTAGAAGCAGCTTGTGTTCGTACGGTCCAGGCATCACTGCGCATATCCGGAGCTTGCTAAGAGCCACTGTCTTTAATCTCTACCCTTCATTCTTAGAGTCTGGTTGCGTCAGCTAAATTTGCTGTTTGCTGATTTATTCTGGGAAACTTTAGGTATCTACTAAGCCACTAGGAGGTTTCAACTCAATACATTTGCTAGCCGTTGATACTCCCTCGCTTAGTACCATTATTAGTTCTTCGTATTTCCTACGTCACCACTTTTCAGCTACAGTGAGTCATTGTAGGTGGCATACATCTTTGCGATAGGAGCCACGCCTTATCTCTCCAACACTTACACTCTTGTATTGTTTGCATTACATACCTTCGCTGGTTTGTTGACTTTTTCTGTCACCGTAAATATCTACTAATAACTAAAAGGCTTAACGCGATTTCAGATGCCGTCCACTGGCACTTTCTCTTAGCATCATTAACATCCGTTCTTCTTATCTTCATCACGTTTTCTGCAGTGATTCGTTGAAGGCTCCAGACATCTTTGCGCCTAGCCAGAGCTAATAGGAGATATTCCTTGTTTTTCCATCCTGTAGTCTCTCAGAATGTCGGTATCACTTACCTTCGCTGGCTTGCTGATGTATTCTGTAACACTAGAAATCCACAAGTGACCAAACTGCTTAATGGACTGGTCACACCTGGCCACCGAAAGCTTTTCATAGCGTTATTATCTGTCGAGCCTCTTAACCCCAACACCTACATTTAGTAGCAACTAGTGGTAGTAGGTTCCAAGCATCTCTGCGCATACCCGAAGCTTCTTAAGAGCCACTCTCTTTTATCGCCAACCTTTAGTATTTGGGACTGTCTGCGTCACATACACTTGCTGTCTGTTGCCTTATTCTGGGACATTTAGGTGTCCAACGGCAACTAGGAGGTGTCACCCCAATGCCACTGCTAGCCGTTGATGCTCTCTCTCCCTTAGTATCTTCAACACTCACTCTCTTGAATTGTTTTCACTACATACCTTCGCTGAGTTGTTGACTTTTTCTGTCGCTGTAAGCATCCACTAATAACTAGAAGGCTTAATCGGATTCAGTTGCTGTTCACTGTTTCTCTCTTGGCACCATGATCCTTCGTTCCTCTTCATTACTTTTTCTGCAGCGCTTCGTTGTAGGCTCCCTACATCTTTGCGCATATTCAGAACTACTAGGAGACATTCTTTGTTTCTCCATCCCGTTATCTTTTAGAATGTCTGTATTACTTTCCTTCGCTGGCTTGCTGATATGTTCTGTGACATTGAGGGAATCCATTAGTGACCAAACTGCCTAATGGAATGGTTAAATCTGGCCACCGAAAGTATTTCGTAGCGTCAGTATCTGTTGATCCTCTCAACCTCAGAGCCTATATTTAGTAGCAACTAGTGGTCGTAGGTTCCAAGCATCTCTGCACATATCCGGAGCTTGCTAAGGGCCACTCTCTTTTATCGCCAACCTTCGTTCTTTGGGACTGTCTGCGTCACATACGTTTGCTGACTGTTGACTTATTCTGGGACGTTGTGGGTATACACTAGTAACTAGAAGACTTCATGCAAACGCCACTGCTTATCATTGATACTCTCAATCCTAGCGTCATTGTCTGTTCTTCGTATTACTTCTGGCACCTCTATTTTGCAGCAGCCATTCTTCGTAGCCTCCAACCATCTCTGCGTATATCCGGAGCTTGCTAAGAGCCACTCTTTTATTCCTCTCTGGGACTGCGTGTGTCACATACATTTGCTGTCTGTTAACTTATTCTGGGACACTTTCAGCATCCACTAGCAACTGGAAGACTTCACCCAAATGCTATTGCTAGCTGCCGATACTCTCACTTAGTACGATTATCAATTCTTAGTATTATCTACGTCACCATTTTTCGCCTGCAGCGAATCATTGTAGGTAACATAGATCTTTATGCTAGGAGCCACTCCTTATTTCTGCAATTCTTACTCTCTTAAATTGCTCGCGTCACATACCTTCGCTGGTCTGCTGACTTATCCTGCCACTGTAGGTATCCACTAGTAATTAGAAGGCTTAATCCGAATGCCTTTGCCTGTCATTGATACTCTTTCTTCTAGCGTCACTATTGGTCGCTCTTCTTATCTTCCTCACCATTGCAGCGATTGGCCTTAGGCTCCATGTCCCTACTGTGCTGATCTTGAGCTTGCTAGGATACACTCCTTGTCCCTCCATCATACATTTTCTTGGAAGATCTGTATCACTGGCTTGTTGATGCGTTCTGTGGTCCTTTAAGCATACACTAGTAACCAAGCCTCTTATTGGAATGGCTACACCTGGCCACGGATAGCCTTTCCTAGCGCCACCATCTGTCGGTCGTCTTAAATTCGGCACATCTGTTTAGAAGTAGCTAGCGGTCGTAGGCACCATGCATATGCGCTTATCCAGTGCTTGTTAGGAGCCACTCCTTATCTCAATAACCTTTATTACTGTAGAATAACTGCATCCTATCCTCCCGCTGCATTACGGCTAATTAGCTTACAGATCTGTCTTGTAGCAACCTCATTAATTTCCACTTTCTTATTCTGCGCTCCCTATCGTATTAGGCTAGCTACTTGCTGGTCAGGCACCTTGCAATCACCACCAATCTTCTAACCCTCTTTGCTCTCACCTCACGCAACTTTTGCCTCATACAAAACTGATACTTCGTAGATTACTTACTGCTACAACGCCCTTGTCTCTACGCAGGCGTCGGCAATCTACCCATACGGCTACTGATTCTGTAGGATATTCAAAAGGCACTTTAAGCGTACTCATTTTGCACAATGTACATGTTTTTGTCTCAACTCCAAATGTTGTAACATAAGACTTTAACAATGTTTAACTCCATGCCTGTTCTCGCGGTCGTCTCGCAGTTGTCCATCACTTTTCCTTTTCTCCTAGGTCCGGAACTTCTTGAAGACCTGTGATCAGACTGAGAAACAATTTCCGCCCAAGCCGGACGTAACGACCTGCAAGGCATACATGAAACAAGGTTGTACACCAAAGGGACTCAACTACAATCACCACAACCGTTGCCCAGTATGGAAAGCTGAACACATCTTCACACTTCCATACAGTATACATCTGAAAAATCCAGACAGCAGAAAATTTGAACTTGTGCTCACCTGGACTCACAACAAGAAGACCATTCGCGACGTTCACATTCTCAACCTGCCTCAACAATTATGGCGGCCCTGGTCAAATTATCTGTTCAAGAAACGTAGGAAATTAGAAGCATTTTACTTCGAATAACCGAATATGAAATCAGTCGTCATGCGGCTTTGCCAATGGTACATTAGTTTCCCAAACGCTTTACTGCAGTGTTACAAAACGTGGTGGGTTTACGCCTGGCAAGCGTTCTCCCTATAAAAAGCCACAACTGTCTGTTTAACAACACCGCGACGTGGCGGATGTCACTCGCCACTGGATAAAGTCACTGCCCACAACTACCTACTGGCAAGACGACTAGAGTCATATTTCAACCTTTCCCGATATGTGCAGGAATATTCTATTCTCCGTCTATATGCACCGTTTCATTGCACTTATAGTGTCTTGACCGTTTCAACTACACACGATTGAACCCGAAGTATCATTGTGATACACAACTGCCTATAAACCTTGATCATGCTTGAGTTGGTGTGTCTCTATAAATTTGAGAATAAACTGTTTATTCATTTATTTAGGAAGCCCAATAGCGTCTGAAGGAGCCGGAAGAATTTCAAGGTGGGCGCGTACAACCCCATCAGCAGTCATACTCGCCGAGAAGGAACATATACGCACACTTTCCCTACCCCCATACAAAAGTTTAGGTGGCGCAGCATCTAGCCGATCTACAAAGATGCCTATTTATTACTTTATTTATGTTTTAGTTGGAAATTCCTGACTATGGCAACTACCAGATGTGCAAAAGCTTGCTTGTTGGCTGAGCATGTAGTATGCTTCCTGGAGTGTTTAAAATTAGATCATCCTGGTTGGCACACCTCAAATAAAAACGAGTCATTGGCTTACTCCCATTGGTTAGTCAATCGGCTACCGGCAACATAAAACCAACCTTCTCCGGGCTGCTCCATACATAGAGAGCGAGCTACGATGGCTGCTATAGACGGACTCCGGTAACACCTCCCACAAATAAGGTAACCTACGACTTCCTCCTGTGGTCAGGCTGCTTTCTGACCACTGATATCACTATACTGTTTGGCTATCGTCGTGGCTGCAAGCAGGTTCCTTTTTTGGTCACAGGGCAAGGCTTAGAAAGCGGCTTCTGAATTCTAGTGTGTATGTCGAAATGGTCCAGTAGAATATCCAGTGGCAGCGACCGTTCATTTGTAGCTATGCTACCCATCTTCAAACGCATTGTCCTTTCTCCGTGCAATGAAGAACCCACACATCGTTCCAAATGGAGCTGTTTCCGCCATTCTGGAGATGCTACATTCAAGGGGCCTAAAAAATGGGTTTAGATCACCTCGTACTCAGCGAGAAAAACTTACTCACCTGATACAATATATTTACCTGGATCCCCCGTTTCACAACCCAACACAAACAACTCTGGCGTGATTACCTTCACTGCTTAAACATTCCTATTCGCCAGTCACCTGGAGCTCTTCTGATTTTATTTCACGGACGGCGTTGCGCCCGTAAACGTAGCTTTTCCGATGGCCCTTCATGGAACTTTCACTTGGCTATGGAGACAGTTAAACTTACTTACACTCAAAGGAACCCCGAATCCACTTTTCGGAGAATGGCAGTTTTACCAGTTATGGACATATTCGGCCACAAGAAACAACTTCACTCACCGACCACATGACAAGTCCAGCGTGGATAGCTGGACACGGTTTGCGAGCAGAACCAAAATATAATAGAAAAGCCGGCCTCCATTAACAATGTGTTTACTCACGTGGATAATTATTATTCGACTCTTCGAATCTTTTGCATCCTTGACCGGCTTCAACGACTGCTGCCGTATCAGTTCTAAGCCACTCGGCTAACCAACGAAGAATTTTGACTGTCAACCGACTGCGAATAATAGAGTGCAAAATCGGTCTATACGATACATTGTCGACTTGCAATACTGCTCAACGGAAGCTACGGCAGTGTTCCAGGACGTGGTGGGTTTTCGTCGGGCAAGCTTTCTCCCTGTAAAAAGCCATAAATGTAAGCTTAAAAACACCGCAATGTGGCGGATGTGGCTCGCCACAAAATAAAGTCACAGCTGAACCTTTCACACGGAGGCAGTTTTCAGCCTTCTACATCCAACTTGTGCAACCAATCCTACCATGAAGAATGCTTTGATGGTGCACAGATCATCCCTATTTTGTAATGGTCGTTGGTTGCACCAACACCCAGCTTGGGCGCCTGTGCTCACGGATCGCCACCTGGCGAAATTACCCCGAACTTTTGTCTTGACGGATTGTTGCGCGCCACAGCGCCATCATGTTCCTTGGTCTGACTATTACCTGACAATTTGCTCACTCATATGAACTACACCTTTGCTTTTATACCTTTCATTAAAACGAAATGTTTTAACATTCCAAAGAAGCTATGCTTGTATGCATATTTCATCACGCCTTTACAAGTGTGTCGTTTTACCGAGAATATACCATTTATTTATTTATTTATTTAATGCTGGCGTGCCGCAGCTGGTTTGCATGTCGGGTCCATATCATAGAACCCACTCGAACGTTATATCGCACTTATCTAATTCCGAATTCGAACGAGCCTGTGGTCCACTGCGGTCTTCCAGAGAGATAGTCACTAACTCAAAGTCTCTGTCCTGGGTGAACTAGGTGTACTTGCTTCCTGCGCCGTTGAGTAAAGTAATCTCCCATTCTCACGTTACTGTCTTGTGGAGCGCTTTGCTTTGTAAGCAGTAAGGACTGCACAGTACAGAGTTTCCTTCCCATAGGCGCCTCTGCTGGGGACAGCTGGGTTGACAACTGGGTGGTTAGAGTTGATCTGTACGGTAGAAGGAAAACATCAAATACTTCTTGGGTAGTTCCGTCCGTTCACCTTCAGCAACGTCCGTTTAACAATAACGACAAAGCGCACAGCTTGCCCATTAGACTGCGGGTGGAACAGCTGCGAGTATAGGTGTATTATACCGTTTTGCGTACAGTATGCAGCGAATTGCAGATGCCAACTAAGGACCAAGGTCATTTACCAGGGTCCGTGCGATTCCCTGTTAAGCTAAATGTCTTCTTAATACGCCAATGATAGCGCCACATTTTATGCCTTCTATTCAGAGCACTGCTGACCACCTACTGAAGGAAGCAACAACGATGAGATGCCGTTGTCCATTCACGAGATGAAAGAACTTTGCATGTACCCGCTGCCACGGTTTCCTAGACAACGGCAAAGCAGACAATTTCGCTTTCCTGGGCGATTTGCTTACCTGCGTACAGTTTGAATACGAGTTCACTAGCCGTTCCAACACCCAGTCGATATTCGGCCAGTGAACGTTACTCCGCGCAATCCTTTTCATTTGTTTATTGCCAGGGTGTCAATGATGAAACGGCAGTAGAATGCTTTGGCGCAGCTCACTAGGATAACAACTCATTCTGACGACAGTAAATAACAATTAACGTTGGATAATTCGGTCTTGCTCCGGGACAGCCTTGGCGATTCCCATTTAGCTAGTCTTTTGGCCTCCGTTTGGTATGAAACCTGACCATTTGTTGCAGGGCAGGATCCTGCATTAATACACCGCGCATAGTTTCAAAAGTTACCGAAAGTTCTCGGAGCGTCGCGCTCAACCCCTGATTCACTTCCGACTCCAGAGAGCATGTTGCAATGCCAGGTCCTTCTTTTTGGCGCTTTTGGCTTTCTGATAACGGGGACGTGCATCAGCTTATCCAAGTTCCTTGGTAGTAACGGGCTTCAAGCTAAAGTGGTAGCCGAGCAAAGTAACAGCCCACCTCTGCAACTTGCTGGTCGTGTAGACAGCGATTCCCGACTTCGAGCCGAAAACTGCCATCAGCGGCTTATAATCATTAGGAAGTGCAAACTTTCTTCCATACAGCACTTTGTGAAATTTCTTTACAGCAATGACCATTGCCAAGACTGCTCTCTCTATCTGATCATAAGTTCTCCCTGTGACCGACAGCGACCGGCCTGCATGTGCGATTGCCCTTTATGAATCATCTGCGAACTTGTGGGCTATGACTGCGTGAATGCCATAGTATGAGGCGCCTACGGCCAGCACAACCTCCATACTCATTTCTTTATTATTAGTAACAGAGTTCTAGCTCACTGATGTTGGAGGCATAGCCGCATGAACGTGGAAAATGGGCTCTAAGAGATAAAACTTGCAATGTTTAACTAAGAAATGGATGTATGTTCCAGGCCAAAATGTGTCCACTGAGCCGAAGGTTCTCCTGTGTTACGCAGGTAGACCTGGCTCATGCGGCCTTAATATAAACTTCAGAACACTTAGAGGCATAAAAAATACTTAATTCTTTATTCCTAGTTGTTTAAGTGGCTCAGTATTCACTGAAAATTGGTACGCTGAGACCTTCTTACCAAGGGTTAATTATAAACTCTCTC
>CALYDF020008360.1:0-11717 GCA_944474145.2 Dicrocoelium dendriticum | reverse complement strand
ACCTACTAAACCAGTCCCCAGCAGATGGATAGCAGGCCATTTAATCGCAACATATGGAATAGTAAAGATTAAGACAACTATTCAAATGGTTGTAGGTTCGAGTCTTGCCATCTCCATCTATTGAGTTAAAAGGATACCGAAAGAAGTCGTGGTTTTTGCAGTGTTTGCCAGAAGTTGCCATTAAACATCAACCTGCCTCGGCTACAGTACGAGTGGTCGGTTCAATGTGAATCGCGATCTCCATTAAGAAGTCGGCCGGTGGCCGATTGGTCTGCACGTTTGCTTTGCAACCATAAGGTTACCGGTTCGGATCCGCGTAAGGGTAGGCGTCCTCGCGGTATACTCAGCCCGTGCGCGACTGATGGTGGTTGCGCGGTAGCGAAGCTCTGTTACGGCGTACAGCTGACACATTATTTATTTATTTTTATTATTGAGAAGTCGGGTGGCAATCCATGTTTCACAGCGTGTATTACAAAATGACCATACAAATAACTGTCAGATTTCAGGTCAATGCAGTTCGTCCAGTTGACTGTACCACCGAAGGACGAGTACTTTGTCGCTGCATACCGCAAGAGTACACATTTTCTTCTTAGCTTACCGGTAAACCAGTAAACGTCAACTGGCCGGGGAATATACCATTAACCATTGTAATGCAGTTTCCTCACAACATTAATCAAAAGTTAAAACGTTTAATGGATCGAACAAAACGATAAAAACATGCCTGTGTCGCTTACTTTTCAACTATACGAAACACAAAACTAAATCTTGTTAGCAGCTTACTTGAAATTTGGATGAACGTTAAGATTACTTATTTGGAAACAGATCTTTGCCAAGGAGGCGTAGTAGTCTCTATGTTAAGTATTATTAAAAAATATGCTTCCCATCGGTCACATACTGCAGCGTAATTATCAACGTTGACTCCTTCAACTTTGGCGGAAAATCAATTAAAAACACACGTTTGCTCTGAAAGTCCAGCGTACTCCAGTGAATGGAAAGCAGGCCCCACCAGTAAGGTGTGGTAGACCAAATTTCGCCTGTGTTTACCATTTGCGTCATTACCAAGGATAGGGCAGCCATAAAACAGCCCATTGCATTTACAGCTCAATGTAACTTGTCGCGCACAAACCATCTAGACTTCGGACAAATAAGCCTAAAATCGCCAGAGGGTATTTAGGATGCCACAATTTCAGTAAATTTTCTTACAAACACCGCTGACACAATTAGAGTGAAAAAGGAACTTGGTCGAAAGCACAAAAACAACGATCCACCGACATGACAATAAACAAAAAATCCAATAATAGGACCCTGCCATATGCTCATAAATGTTCGCAAATATCCTTGCATAAAATTGCAGAGTAAGAAGCCTGATACCAAGACCAACTGGAATCACTGTTAGTTTCTTCGAAGTTAATACCAAAACAAAAAGCCAAGTAAGTTGTGTTCTTTGCAGGAACTGGGCGCCGCATAAAAAAATAGAATTATTAATGTCATGAAAAAATCCACAAATAATGTAGAAAGTGTGACAACATGCAGAAACGCTTCAACGGAATTCCTTTAGAAATGCAGATAACTAGCGTTCCGTGAATCATGGAAAAGTAAAAAATATACGCATTGGAAGAAAAGCAAACAGAGCGCATAATATATGTTAAAATTTTGTGTGTGTAACAGCTTCAAACCAACGACATTCAGGAAGCCGGTATTCGCAACGCGGATCAGTGATGGTTCATACGTTAATCAATTTATTTGAAAACGTTGTAAAGCCACCGCTAAAGAGGATATATAGTTTCCTCATTTACAGAAAATGCAACTTAGGAAACATAATAATCGTGGTCTTTCGAAAGAAAGTAGCAACGGATAGAAGATATAGTTGGCGGAAAAATCGGAAAAGATTTGCATCTGCGATTCCGTTGATGCCTAAATTGCAACAAAGTATATTTGATAAAGCAACTTAAGAAGTAAACTTAAGAACAGTAATGAGACATATTGGTTTAATCAATTTGCGGACGAGTTGTCAGTATCCAATCCAAATGAAAAATAACTGCAGGCCTCACATTGGTCAGCGTACCCAAATTGCTGACTCATTTTTCACATATATGCGCACCTCGAAACTGAGAAACTTGGTTGCTTGGATATCTAGGCTCAAAGCCCACTCAATAAGCCATCCGAAATGTAAGTTATCCTTCCTCCAAATAACATATAAATGCGGACAGCGTGGAAGCTAAAATACGATACGGGAAGATGGTTCCAAGTTTGGCACACATGAATGGAATATTAGTCCCTCCCGCAAGACAGGCAGCTATATTGTACTAAAAAATCCAGGAGTGGCCGCTAATTAAGTTTGTACTGCCAAATGTAGTCAAACGCTGCACACTTGTTTTGTGCTGTGCAAAATCTGATAAGAAATAATAAATTTGTCAAGTAGTCGGCGATACCGCCTGTTGAATAATCCCAAGAGTTGTAGCCAATGCTCTTTCGGAAGATTTGGAAAATGTGCTCCGATAAGCCTGCTATTATTATGCCTCACGTGCCTGCTGATTTTCGTTTCATTCTGCATGAGCCTAAGCAAAGAACAATGAAACTGACTTCCACGCTTGTATGACTAGCATCGCAGTTGTCGCGCACTTCTATAGTTCATGGACGCTGTGAATGCGACGGGATTGTTAAACATTGTGAAGTATCACTAAAAATACTACAGTTCAAACACCACGCGTCGTGATAAACCAAACGCTCATTCAAATGGAACTGTGGCAGAGCCAAACATAGTTGTCCCCTAATGGAATAGAAATCACAACGTATGATTTATGCAATGGTACTCCAGGCCGGTGATTCAAATCATTCTGTAAGTTCCAAGTGACTAACACAAAGGACCATATAATGAATATGAATGCAGATGCAACATGCCTATTTCCATTTAGTGACTAGACTGCTAGCATTAAGGCTTCGTCAATCGCATCACTGGACAACGAGGCGCATCTCGTTGCTGCGAAACCTGCCGTATTGCGAAATGCCACATCAAAGCCGAAAGCATCACGGAAGGGCTAATAATTAGCGTGTGGTGTACGAAGTTTATTCGGGTAATTCAGGTAAATACGGAAACCATCGAAATGCTGTTCTTTAATTTAACGACGTCCTTGCAGCTTGTTGTGAATAAATTACCGCAGGATCCGAGCACGCTAACTCTGCTATAGACAAATATTACAGGCAACCAAGCAAGCAGCCATTTCTGCACGTAGGAACATACATTGCTGTCATAGTGCTGTCATAGCCGACTCGTTGAGTACTAATTTTCGAGGTCGTTTCCGATTGCTTGGAACTACCCAAGTTATCCTGAACAAGACGCCAAGGTCGCGATCGACAGACGAAGGTTGCAGTACTTCCAATAATAGAGTGATAATGATTTAATCTATATGCGGTATAATAGGAAACACAACCTAGCAACGTTCTATGTGTACTCAAGGACCCAGCATCAATCACCTTTTACCTGTCCTCCAAGCCATCCCTACGCTTTATGTTCTAGTCCCTTCTACATGTAGTTTCCTGCAAACAAAGGTGCTCTAGATGCAGCGATAAGGCTGGATATTATCCCACTGCACTGGGAAGTGTAACAATAAGATTGTAGTAAACGACTAGCCAGCGGTATGTGATAGTCAACTAACGTGGAATCAGGACAATTTATTGATCCTCGACTAGAATTATGGCAAATTGGTTATACTTGGTTGAAACCAAACGACGGCATTCTGTGATTTAAAACTCAGTTTCAGGAAGTCCACACTAGTTTGGACAAGGTGTTTCGGTGAGTTTATTGACTAAACGATATCAGACTCCAGCGCCGTCCGTCTTCGAATGGTTCCATTGCTTAAATTAGCAACATTCTCAAATGTCGGTATACCATGACCGAGTTGATCAATGTAGTTTTGTTCCAGATGGAGGATTCTCTCGTGTATGAAAAATGTCACAATATGTTGACTTCTATCGGTGTATCATTTCCAATACTCGTGTTGTTTTCTTTTTCACCAATTCAAATCCAGTGAAATTACTAACCCTCCTCAATACCATTGATTGTGCGGCCAAGTGATTTCTGTTGCCTCAAGTGTGTTACCAAGAAAACATCATTTTTTGAGGTTGAACCTTTATGCATCATTCATGTAAATGGTGCTGATGTTCCCTGCGGCTATGTATTCGTTAAAAAGAAAAAAAAACGATTGCACAGAGCGCCTCCCATTTTGCTGTGTATAGCAATCAGACACACCCTATAGAAACCTGTTCGTTTCCGATTGAACCTACAAGAATTTCGGTCTCACAAACAAATTCATTTGCCAAATTGTTAAAGCGCCATGCTCTGTAAACCAAATTTAGCGTTAATTTTTTCTGACAAGATATGACTACCGATTTTAAACTAAATCTTGACACACTGTATTACATATGATTCTCCCGTTATCATGCTATGCATGAGGCGGGGGCAGGTAAGCCTACTTAGGAAAAAGAAAAGCAGGCACCACACGAAACGTGTGGTTGATCAAATTCCGTCAGTCTTAAAAACATGTATAGTGCTTATGGATGGGGCAGCAGTAAACCAGCCTACTGCCTCCGCAGCTGAAACGTATCTTGTGGAGCCCAATTCATCTGGATTTTGGTCACATAAGCCGAGATCGATAGATAGTCACAACATATTTAAACCAATTGATTGCATCCATGGTGTTCAATTGAATTGCGCCCTAAGTCTCTGATTTCCACCCGCAAGCCTATCGAACCTAACATTTAACGCAATTGATTTGCATCCAGTTTCATTTCGACGCAAAAAGCGCGCGCAGTCACCTGGGAATTGAGCTAGTCCAAAGCATCCAATGACGGTGTACGTAATAACGCTTGCATGAATGTATGACTTGGTGCTATGTGATTAGTTCGAGTATTCCTTCTAGTCTGCATCCAGCAACCGTGCCTAATCTAATGGTAGTTCCATGCGGCTTAGGGATACTAGGCTGTCAAGCAAGAAGTTCGACGGCGTGGAGATTTCTGTAGGAGTAAGTAGACTACGATGTGCGTAAAGCTTGCCTTGCGAATGGCACAAGTTGACGGTGGTGATTGCGAACATGGCAATGCGACATCCCACTAACTAATTTGACACTGGCGCAGCACAAGGTTTTGGACGACCTACCAACGCTCGGACATACGAAGGTACTGTGTCCGGAAAGCAAGGCAATCGCAGGTGCATGGCTGCAAATGACAGGGGCGGTGTGAAGTTGCGAGGAAAGCGATAAGAGGTGCCTGTGCAACCGAAATACAGGTTGGAAGGTAACCGCCTTGGATTATATGGAGCAGTCATGAATGACGGTCTGCTGAGATGGCTGGTGCCTAATTACAACTGTGTCAATTTTGTTACAAGGCGAGTAGGCCCTACTCTTTTACAGCAGGCGTCGCTTATCCTCATGGTGGGTGCAGTACACAGACTTGAATGTCCCTCAATCAAATGAGATATTGCGACCGGGCTGTTGACATTTTGTATCAACGGATCTGTACACGAATGCAAGTACGAACTGGTGCAATACAGAGGATATCACTGTTGATTGTTTGCGACATTCCAGAGGCTCATTGGGTGTTAGATCAAAGACTTGTTGGTTGCATGGAACCGTACGCTATCAAAACCTTGCTGGGCTGGATTGTGTTGGGCCCTCTGAGATCCGCGATGCGTCAAATTGCATCCGTTAACGACATCTGGGCGGCGGACATACCCATTGCTGACCAAATTCAAATGCTGTACAACGCTGAATTTTCAGACTTTGATGCTCTTGAACTATCCATGTCATGTGAGGATTCAGCGGTAATTGCTAAGACCGAGGCAGGGACGCGCTTAGTAAACGGACACTACGTTGTTCCTCTCCCTTGGCGAGACGGTAGTGAAGTTCTATCTAGTAACAGGGTTATGGCCGAAAAACGCTAGCGTAACTTAAATGTTGTCTACTGCGAGATGGCGGACTTTTCTCCAAATGCACGCAGTCAATAAACTGGATGCTGGATAAGGGTTATGCGGTTAGAACTCCGGCGAAGCCCGGACCTCGGTGCTGGTACCTACCTCAGCACGCGATAGTTAACCCCAAGAAACCGGAGAAATGTAGAGTGATTTTAGATTGTGCGGCGAAATTTCGAGGTCTGTCCCAAAATGACCAACGCTGCCAGGGCCCAGACGTCACTGCGAACCTGACCAAAGTACTTACTCGTTTTCGGAAGAATTTAGTGGCGTTAGCAGCAGACGTGGAAGAAATGTACATGAAGTTAATGGTGACGAAGTACGACCAAGGAGCACTGCAGTTTCTGTGGTGGCCGAAAAGCTACCTGTCTAGTGATCCTGTCGAATACCAGATGACCGCCCACCAATTAGGTGCGACGTCCTTGCCGTTTTGGGCCACTTATGCCCTTGGAAAGACGGCGAGTGATTTCGGTCATTTATACAACGCTACGGTAACGAATGCAATCACCAATGGTTTCTACGTAGATGACTGCCTGGTATCATTGAGTTCAATAGAGGAAGCGGCCCAGTTCGCCCACGACATATGTGAACTGCTAGACAAAGGGGGATTCAGGCAGAGGAAAAGGATCTCGATTAAGACGAGGGAACTAGGTTTGATATCCCCTACGAGTGTGCACGAGCGCCTAAAGAACTCGTTGTTGGCTCGCACTGCAATGATCGTACGCTTGGGCTCGAAGGGAACGCTGAGACGGATCAGTTTTGGTTCCGATTCAGCGTTTGCAACTGCCCGGCGACCCGACGGAGCATCCTGCCAAGCGTACCATCGATGTTCGATGCCCTCGGATTAGTGTGTCCCTTGCTTCTACCAGCCAGGTTGCTTCTAGAGAAATTATTTTGAAGAGGACTGGGTTGGGATGACCCTCTTCAGCCTTCAGACGAGCAAGAGTGGAAGCAATGGATTACTCACACTTTATCTATTGGTCAACTCTCGGTTCCTCGTTGTGTGCTACAGAGCATAGAGACCTCTGAGCAACGCGCACAGCTGCATATTTTCAGCGATGCCTCTGAAATTGGGTATGGTGTGGTCGCATATTTGCGGCACACCTCTGCGTTGGGTCGGCCTTATTGCTCTCTCTTGCTTGCAAAATCCAGAGTTGCTCCACTGAAGTCAACATCTATACCTCGGTTAGAACTTGGAGCTGCGGTGTTGGCAGCAAAAGTTAATCAGCTACTCTCAGATAGTCTGAGTATGCGTCCACGAGATACACCGTATTGGACCGACTCGCAAATCTTGCTTCACTACATCTATAATAAGTCGAAAAGATTCAGTACATTTGTCGTTCACCGAATTGCCGCCATACAACAGCTGTCTGAACCAACGCAATGTAACCACGTTCGGTCGAAGGATAACGCAGCAAACTTGACCTCGAGGGGAACCCTAAAGTTGAACGATTGGAGAGCGTGGGTAGGAGGACCGGATTTTCTCCTGCAAACCGACTGCTCCTGAGTAGACGGGCATACCCCAACGGAAAGCATGGCAAATTTGGAATAAAATGCCAAGCAGTTCCATAAGTGCTACATCAATAAAAACCGCGAACCCACTGCTGACGTATTTTTCGAGTTGGGCCAAATTACTGAAGGCAGTAGCTTGGCTGGTTCGTTTCAAATGCTGGTTACTATCTCGTCACAATGCGCATCGGGTATTTGCTAGAGGTCCGCTGTTATTTTCCAAAGTAGAAGATGCCGGGAAAGACATCCTGCGCATGGTGCAACGCGAGACGTTCAGCAACGAACTGACAAACCATAAAGCGTGCAGCAATCAATCGACCCACCTTAGTAACACATGGAGAAAATGAAACCCAATCCGTCGCCTGTACCCAAAGCTGATCGAAGGAATTATCTGCGTCGGAGGGCGGTTAAACTACACGGACTAGGAGGAGAGTTTGAAGCACCCCGCTATCCTTCACAGTAGGCACCCAGTTGTCGCGGCGCTGGTGCGTCATTTCCACGTCTCAGAAGGCCACGGTGGAGTGCATCACGTGCTAAGTGCGATCCGCACCAAGTACTGGATACTGCATGGAGCTAAAACAGTGAAGCGAGTGGTCGGAAGCTGCATCCGCTGTTGGAAGAGCACCGCCACTCCGTGCCAGCAACAGATGGCACCATTACCCCGTGCCAATGCGGAAATTGGTTGGTTTCCTTTCAAGAATGTGGGTGTGGATTACTTTGGCCCTATTGTTGTAAAGCGAGGAAGGACTGTAAAAAGTGCTTTGGGTGCATATTCGGTTGCCTGCAAACCAGGGCAGTGCACTTGGAAGCAGCCCACGACATCTCGACTGACGCATTCATTACGGCGTTCATCCGTTTCGTCGGCAGACGGGGCTGCCCATCAGCAGTGACAACGGAACGAATTTCGTCGGGGCGGTTAAGGAATTACGTGATGGTGTTAAAAAATGGGATCATAAACGGATTGACGGATAGCTAAGCCTTCGTGGTGTGCAATGGTATTTCAATTCACCATTTGCAAGTCAAAGAGGCGGGGTGTGGGAAAGTATTATCTGCTCTGTAAGGAAAATATTGTAGGGCGTATGCAACGAGCAACGCCTTACTGATGACTCCCTAGCCACTGTATTCGTCGAGGTAGAACGGATTCTAAACAATCGCCCGCTAGTTTCACCCACCGCTGATAGCCAAAACGCCCGTCCATTAACCCCGAACAGCCTACTTTTCCTACGATGCGAAATCTTGCTGCTACCAGATATCGACATCAGAGACAGGTATACTAAACAAGTAGCCCACGTAGCCACGGGATTCTGGAAAAGATGGTTACAAGAATGCATAACAACATTACAATCTCGACAGAAGTGGCAGCTTCCGACCAAGTCTGTAGAAAAAGTCGAATTCGTGTTGGTGGCTTCCGAGAAACTACCAAGCGGTTGTTGGCCGCTGGGTCGAGTCATGAGTAGTGAAGCCAGCAGTGACGGTTTAGTAAGGACGGTGTACATTAGAACGAACTCAGGTATATTAAAAGGATATGTCAGAAAGGTGTGCCGCCTGGAAGGCGATGAGTAGCAGCGCTTAAGTCTGGCTTGGAGAGCAGGGTGGTAGTCATGGAAAACGGCTTTCACCCAAACGCTTCGATGCCCAAAGACGCCCAAGAACGGCGCTTGGTGGGAGTCATGAAAAACGGATCCCGCCAAGACGCTCTCGTGTGGTTGAGTTGCTTTCCCTTCTGTTTTTCTAAGGAGCGCTACTGTAGGCAGTTGTGGGACAGAGAGCCAGAGTGCAGTCGGGGACGTAAAAGACGTCAATCGCAGCAGAATTTCGGAGGCAGTGTAACGCGCTTATCTACCCATGAAATTCTTTTACTATGCGCTTCTTCGTCTAGCATACAGACCTTGGCCGATCGTTGATGGATTTTGACCAGCGTTCACGTGCGGCTCCTTACATTCCCATTGTTAGCGTTGTAGGTGTGTCTGTGTAAGCTTGCTAACCCCAGGCACTGGTTCCGTGCCTGTGCGGCTACCGACGACCTTGGATCTCCAACCCTACTCTTCGCCGAACACGACACGTTCAGCCCGGAATATGTGTCGCAAACCCTCCCCCGTTTACTGGTCGCTTGTCCAAACACCATGTTTATGCGTGCCATTAAACTCTCACCCTGTGATTGGACCATCAATTGATTATACAACGAAATTATTTTTAATACTCGGAACTTTTAGGTGTGTTGACTTGTTTCTTTGTTTGTTCGGCATAGAAAACTCGTTCCCTCCTATTGTTTACTGACATCTTGTTGTCAACTTGCATACACCGGGATACTGAACAATTGAAGTATGTCCCAATTATCAACTGCATATATATTTTAATAGTACCATAGTATGTGTGATCCGACTTGTGTTTATTTCGGGATCTTTGGCAACGCGTTATTCAACGTTCACGGCGGACGTTACACATTCCATCGTTGTTTGTCATCTTTTTCTGATAATTTCACCGCATCTTCTCTAGCAAATTTACTTGGCCTACCCAACATAAAGACAAGCAACCACTCAGTTCTTCCCTTCTGTAGTTGTACCTGCAAAGCCTATAATTTCGCAAAGTTGATAAAACGCAATTTCCTACCTAACGGCTTGTGAACACCTAGTCCACAATCGCAGCTTTCAGTACAAATGTAGATAACGGGTGAAGTAGATAACGAAAAACATGTTTCTTAGGATCGCCGCAATGGAGAGAATGATTAAATAATAAAGGCACCAATAACATGGAATGTAACATGGTAATTTAGAAGAGATATTTACATACTAAATGATATACGTCCAGTCAGTTGCACCTAATCTCTCACCATAATTTCATCTTCGATTCGAAGCGAAAAATTCGAGATAAGGTTATACTTGCAATCCCATTTATAATTCCTATTAAGGACATCCGAATACGAAGGTCGTAGGATGACATTGTTAGGACGACCTACCAGCGCTCGGGCATGTTTGGTGTTTTCGGTTATCAAGGTATTCACAGGTGTATGACTGCTCAAGATCAGGGTCTCAGGTGACAAATTGTTATAGCGTGCTTATATACAAAGCGATTGAAGGTGCTTACACAAATTGTCACTAACATTTGGGCTGACGGTGACCCCCTATAATATTAAGATTTATGTTTTACGCCCATGCTCCACTGGAAGCGTTGATAGCGAGTGCGACAATAGCAATTTTGTTGCAAGTGAATAGGCTCTGCTTTGTTACGCCAGGGTTCACTTACTTTTTAGCTATAAATGAGCTCATGTTTGTTGAGTGGGAATACGTGATAGAATATACATCTGACAAGCACCCTAGTTGGTGGTTAGGTTTTGGGAGCATTTGCCACTGACTCGTGTAATATATGTGCATGCAGTAAAACGACAACTTAGCAAATGTATTATGGATGGATTTGGGCTTCCATTGGGTAGATCTGTCGACAACCTATCGCGGTTTACACAGCAGGATGAGTTGTTCTTTTCAAAAATACACTTAGGGTTAGTATGTTTCTCTTGTCAAGTAAAGGCGGTATAGAAGGTAAAAGGTAGGACACTGCATCTAAGGCAGATCTCGAAGTATAGAGAGGGTTTTAAAGGGTGTCTTTAAATCAGATTTGAGACAGCGTAATTGCAATATTAATTCTCTTGAAGCGTCTTGGCGACTAAATAGCAAACGACAAGCCGGCGTTTGTTGGAACATTTTCGGTTTACCGGTGCAAAGCTGGCCTTCTCAAGAATTGACTAGATGTAAATTGTTGGGGACGGTGCAGTACTTCCTTACTTCGAACGGTGAGCGACCTCATTGAGCTGCCATCTATTTTTAACACACACGTTAAGTCTACCCAGCCACTTTAGATTGAAGAGAAGTACCTGGCTGCGCGGAAGTTAAGAGATTTTCAAAGACACCAAATCTCAAATTACCAATTTAGATAACAAGAAAATTTGTTACAAATCTTGAACATGTCAGAGCCAAAGGATACATGCAAATAGGTTGCTGAAAACATTCCACAAGGTCGATCGTTAGTTTGTAAAGAGCTCCGCCCTACACATGAACCTGCATATACCAGCTCAATAACAGCTTCGCAGAATCAACCAGTTAAAACGTATTGACGATATTGTACTGAATAGCAACCATCGAAATGCCAATTCTCTATCAGATACCAAAATTAACTGACCGACCCAAAACTCGTCAGCCTTATCATTATGCATCGGGCTGTCATTATTTGTTATTTTTGCTGCACATAA
>CALYDF020008359.1:0-11696 GCA_944474145.2 Dicrocoelium dendriticum | reverse complement strand
GGCGACGACAACTTGCCGTAAGCCCTCATTCTTTCCCCGCTACACGCATATAATGCTCGGATAATATTCACATTTTTCTCAGGTACATCTTTCCTGAGTAGACAGTCCCAAAGTGCATGTTAATCCACCAAATCGAATGCACCTTTGATATCGACGAACACGACAACGGTGGGCCGCCAATATATGTGACGGTGCTCCAAGAACTGACGCAAGGTGAAGATGTGGTCAATGCAGCCACGACCTCGACGAAACCCGGCTAGCTCTTCACGAATCTGGCTTTCACGAGTGCCAGTCAGTCTGTGAAGGATTATAGAGGCAAGCAATTTGGAGGCGATGGAGAGCAGACTGATTCCTCTATGGCTGTCGTATTCCGATCGTGAGCCTCCTTTGAAAATTGGGACTATGATGGAGTGGCTCCAATCGGTTGGGACAGCTTCCTGCTCCCACAGTCTCACTAGTAACTCGTGTAAATCATCCACAAGAGCAGGTCCCCCGAATTTGAAGAGGGCTGGAGGAAGGTCATCAGGTCCCGCGGCTTTATTTAACTTCAACAGTTTGATCTCGTGTTCGACTTCTGGGCGAGAGGGTGGATCCAAAGGAACAGCTCAGGGAGCAAGGCGATCACTGGTCGGCGAGAAATCTAACAATTCCGACCGATTAAATTGCCTTTTAAAGTGCTCAGCCCAACGTTCCAGGCGTTTTGATAAGTTGTGGATAGGCTGTCCACTCTCGTCACGTATAGTTTCACTAACACCAGGTCTCCTGCTGCCCGTTTCCCGTATCAGACGGAATAACTCACGATGGTTACCAAGGGCAGCAGCCATTTCCATCTCTGTTGCACGACGAGACCACCAGGATTCGCGGTCTCTCTTCAGGCCAACACGGAGTTTTGCCCGGAGCTCTTTGCGAGTTTCATTGTGTTCGCTTCCAGCCGGAATATGCCGGCGAGCATCTATAAGTTCCAAAGACTGTGAAGAGACCCAATGTTCATGTTGGCGATTAGACATACCACATGAGGATTTGCCTGCTGCTAGTAAGGCCTGTTGCATATGAGACCAGTGAGCTTCAATTGCATCCAGTGAGCGTTTATCCAACTCGCATGACAGCGTACTTTGATAGGCGTTCAGAACAGCTGGATTCACCAGTCTGCCGGTGTCAATGCGCTCACAACATCGTCGCGGGCGTCCGCCAAAGCGCATCCGCAGGTCAGCACATACAAGTGCATGATCGGTGTCAACACCTGTGCTCCAAATCGAGCGACAGTTCTGGATGCAGCCTCTCCAGCGGTAACTTATCGCAGTGGGATCGATTGGCGTCCATAGCTGGTTCGAGGCTGGTGGACGCCAAGTCACCCTCCGGCGGGTGCTGTGTCGGAAATTAGTGCTCGCAAGAAATAAGCGAGCATCCTCACACAAATGAAGTAACCGCTCACCGTTATCATTACGGGAGCCTATACCATGTTGGCCGCCCAGATGCAGCTCATCTGTGGATAGTTTTCCAACTTGAGCGTTCAGATCCCCGGCCAGCACTACAGTGTCCGAGCTTCTTCTGTGACGAAGGAGTTCATTCAGTTGGCGATAGAAGTCGTCTTTTACCGAGTCATCGCTACAGTTTGTCGGTGCATAGGCAGCGATAACGAATAGACACCTGTTAGTCCCACGCGACTTCGACGCTTTGAACGAGCCGTCCAATCGGACCGCACACATCCGGCTACTGATTGGAATCCAATCAACCAGAGTAGCTTCAGCCCGGGGACTCAGGGCAATACCAACACCGGCTTGGCCGGTGCTCGAAGCTGCATCGTCACCGGATAGGCGCAATGAGAAAGTGCCGCTGGTGTCACCTGAAGGGGATCGCAGAGTGAGTACAGACCTCGAGTCTTGCAGGCGGGTCTCCGATAAGCAACAGATATCGATCGAGAGGGTCTCTAATATTCGGGCAAGTGCTGCCTGTTGACCGATCTGAAGCAATGTGCGAACATTGAGGCATGCCAGTCTGAAGGAGGATCGAGGGCTCCAAATGGAAGCCGATGAAGTGGAATGGGCCGCTTGCTTGGACATGGGCCTGTTGACAGTGCAGGAATGACGCTCTGCGTTCACCTGTGAGTTGAAACTAAAAGACAAGCGACTATTGAAGCAAGGTGGGGGAGGGCCGAGAAGTGGGGGTTGAAAACAAGGGGGATAAAAGTGAAGCTGGAGCGGGACGATAAGGGTGAAAAAGCGCAAGAAGGGGAATAAGAAGATGGGAAGGCTTGAGCAGTAGCATCCAAACCCCTATCCACCCTGCTCGATGCAGCAGATAGGGCACCGTTGATTATCCTCTGCGGTGGCCAGAGCATCAGCAATTTGTTTGGGGATTCATTGTATTGCGTGGGCAGGATACTGTCAGGTTGCCCAGGCCTAGACAGGAGAACGATTAGGGTTCTCAACCAAAGCCTTTGGTTCAAAAACCTGTCCGCAAGGCAGCGCGTTTGGCACTGGACTACAAGGAGTCCGTTTTAAGGAATAAGGAGCCACCCTCATTCCAACCCCCAAACTGGGGGACCAGGAGGCTGAGTTTGTCTGGCCTCTAACCATTGACCAATCTGGTATGAGTGGCTCTGAAGGTGCAAAAGCACCACCCAGTATAGCTCAATGGATCACTGAGGCACACAAACCATCGCACCACGGTAAGGTCCAGCCTCATTACGATCTGTAGCTTATCGCCATGTGGACTCTCGCGTTTGAGAAGGCGGGCGCCCGATAGCAGTCTGTCCCTTCAAGTGTCGAAAACTGGCGCTCGAAAGAAACATGCGATAATCAGAACAAAGAGTCAGTAGTCTGTCTCCATTGTCTGCTCGACTGCAACCGAAGCCAAAATTACCTCCAAGATGGTGCTCACTTGGTGGCAGGAGGCCCACTCGTGCATTTAAATCTCCGTCAAAGATGACAATGTCAGGCATTTTAGCGGAACGCAGGTCTTGTACTTGTTGGTAGAAGCTATGCTTAACTGCTGCAGCTTTTAGGAGCGTAGGCGGAGACGACAACTAGAGTATGTGTAGCATCTCGACACTCGTAGTCTGATTGCACATAGCCGACTGTTGACTGGGATCCAGTCAAGCGGAGCGAACTCAGACTTGTCACTCAGAGCACCCCAACACCAACGTGGCCAAAAATAGCAGCCTATGGGTCACCGGAAAGGCGCAAAGGGTATTTGACGTCAGAGTTTGCGGGAGAGGCGATTCTGATGACGGTAATGGAGTCTTGCAATCTAATTTTTGAGAGCCAACAGATGTCTGCCGAAAGCGTCTCAAGAGTTCCGTTCAGTTCAGTTGACCACCTATGATCCGAGTCCCGAAATGGGGGGATCCAGTTGCCACGGCATACCGTAAGAATAACAACAGATAACACCGGTAGGATAGTGGGGTTGGGTGTAAATAAAACGTAGAAAAAATAAAAGCAAGGAGAAAATGTGTTGTGCTGGATACTGCTAGAGGAGAGCGTAGGCCAATCCCCAGTTGAAGAAGAAAGCAGATATAGGACAACCCTGGTGTACCCCACTTGTCGTGAAGAACTGGGGGGAGAGTTTCCCGTAGACCCTTACACGGTCTCGGGAATCACGATAGAGGGACATCAGAATGGCAAGGAATTTAGTTGGCACGCCCTTCATGAATAGGCAGTGCCACAAGCTGGCGCGGTCAACAGAGTCAAAGGCGGCTTTCAAATCAAGGAAAATCACCATAGTCTGTCGTTTGTATGTGTGCCTCTGCTCTAAAAGTTGGCGTAGAGTAAATATGTGGTCGATGCAACCACGGCCAGGTTAAAAGCCAGCATGGCTTTCAGTGATTCGGTTCTCAGGGGGACTAGGAAGTCGTCGAAAAATGATTCCCGTGAAAGTTGTGAGGCAATGGAAATAAGCCTAATTCCTCGATGAGTTTCAAAACAAAGTACGCTGACCCCTCTTGAACATGGATACGACAACTGATAGTCACCAGTCTGAAGACACTTGTTCTGTGTCCATAATCGAGTTAAAGAGAGAAGCAAGTTCAGTCAACAATGAGCCACCGCCATGTTTCAGCAAAGATGGGGGGAAATTGTCAGGTCCCGGAGACTTGTTTCGTTTTAACACGGCGAGCTCATGTCGAATCTCGTCCAAAGTGGGAGGTGTGACATCTAGTGCCCACGGCTGCTCAGGTGATTCGGCAAACAGCAATGTTGCAACAGGCCTGCTGAACTGCATCTCGAAATGTTCCGCACAACAGGCTAGTCGATGAGGTTAAGAATGGATCAACAGTCCATCTTTCTCAGCTATTGTTTCGCTAACGGATGGCTTTCTCGGACCCGTGTTCCGGATGAGCTGGGATAGCACTCGGCTGTTTGCAATAGCGCTGGTTTTCTCTATCTCATGGGCCTTTACAACCCACCAACCTTCCCGGTCAACTCGAAGACTCCTCGTCAGACGTCAATTTATGGGCTGAAATTTATTGCCCATGGGAGCCAGTTTATGCGCTTCGATCAAACTGGTCCACTGACAGTTACGACGTCTCAAGTCGGGTGCACATCAAGCGTCAAACGTATTTTTATGGACACTTGAGCCGATCCCAATAAGCGTTCGGCTCACCAACCTCGTTCATCATTGAGAATTAGTGGGCCAGTTGGTTATGACATTGTTGAACGGCAGACTGCGAGCTGAAGTTACAGGTAAGAAGATTGGAAGATAGGCACTTCTTTGAAGTGGAAAGAGTGAGCACATGGCCGGAATTCAGGCATGTGCTACAAATCGATCGACAGTCTTATACTGATGTGCTCCACCGGTAGCTGATGGCAATATGGTTAATTTTGGTCCAGATCATTGAGGACTTTCGTGGGCGCCAGGTGACGCGGTGTAAACGTTTGTGTTGAAAAGCAGTGTTGCTACTATAAAGACTTTGCAGGAATCGATCACTATTGTCTGTTCGGCGTGCATCGATTTCGAGGCGCCCTCCCAGTTACTGCTCGGAGTCTGAAAGACGGCCCACTTGGGCATTCAAGTCACCAGCAGCAATCACGATGTCAGTATTCTTCGCCATACGAAGAGGAAAGATGGTTGCAGCAGTTTGGCGTTAATTGGAAAATTCATCTGATATTTGCCATTGGTCACATGTACATCCTGCTTTTCGTTCCGCTTCATGCCCTTCCTTCCTTATTGCGGGGACCACTAGCACGCTGTCCATGTCCTTGAATAACCTGGAGTTATTCTCCCCTACCCCATCGCATGTGCTTACATTGTTAGCCGCTACGCTTAAACCCTTGTGCTATGTTTCATCATTCGTTCACACATGCATTCCCTAGAACTTTAGACATAGTTGACCTCATTTGATCTGTGTGGATTGTAACATTGCCTGGCACCTGGTCTGTACAGCCTTGTATGTGTGTTAATTTATTTTACACCTTTAACACACTGTGTTTGGGCCGTTTATTATTAGCAAGCGGCTTGCTGTTAGCCCAACTCTTGGTGTGATTTCACTTGTCTTGATTGTTCGCGTTGAGCGGTTGTGACATCGGTTTCCTGCCCATCTGTGTAATTGCAATAGTTGGTGATGCAGACACCGGGACCCAGAACAACTGAGGTTTGTCTGATTTATGTAAATGTATGTGCTTCAGTAGTACGGTAATTGTTGCGATCCAACTTTGTTTTGATTTCGGGATCACTGGCTACGTTCAATTGGTGGACGGTACAGTGGTAGTAGAAATCATCTTTGGAACCCTCCGAACTGCAGCCAGTAGAAGCCAAAACGGAGACGATGAAACGGCGCCTTGTCTTCATACGGTGCTCATTAAGCCTAATAGAGGTTCAAAGTCGAACCGCACACATGCTGATGTTCACCTGTATTCAAACTAGTAGATTACCTTCAGCGTGTCTGCTTAGGGCGATACCAACACCATAAATACCTTGAGCCTTTGACTTCGTATCAACAGAGACGCGAAGAGTGTAATCACTGTCATCAGATTCAAAACCAGGGGGTCAGAGATTCGTCACAACGCTGTTATCTTGTATGCGTGTTTCGGAGACACAGCAAACGTCAGTAATAAGAGAGTGAAGAGTGAGAGTCAGTGATGCTTGTTGACCGATCTGATCCAGAGTGCGGACGTTATAAGAACCAATGTGAAATGTGACTCGTGGTTTGATGGACGTTACGAGTATCGATGGCAGAGGCAGCGAGGTCAGCGGCAGATTACTGCTCAATACGCAAGGAAGAAGAGGACTGAGAGGGGAGAGAGAAATAAGAAGAAGAGGGAGAATTGTCAACGTGGTCGAGAGGGCGAATGATACTCGCCGGCTGCCCATTCCGAGTGAGGGGTTTTGTTTGAGGTGTCCTACATCTAGCCTTTGACTCAACAGTCTGATCCGCGAGACAGTGGGGGATTTGGAGGTTCACTTGAGGGCCTTTGGCTCAATAGCCTGACCCGCAAGGCAGTGGGGTGCAGATCCAGCTCGGGAGTGCGATTTTATAGACCCAGTGGGATCTGCTTGAGGCTTGTCACACAGAGCCTTCGAATATTCGGAACAATTAACATGTGTTTCGCGACCATATTACGTTACGCGCCTGCGATCATGGCCAACCGCAGGCGGGGTTTGGCGGGTTTGCACTAAATTGACCAGGGGCTGCCTGGCTTGAGGCGGGCAGTAGCAAACCATTGAGCACCGGAAGGAGCCCTCCGACCGTCAGAGACAATGCATGGCGATCGTGCTCTCCTCCAATCGAGCTGTGAGCTTATAACCCGTAGACCTGTTGCATCCCATGGCTAGGTTTTAAAGGAAGAGGGCCATCGACCTCTCCCTAACCTCCGAAGAGGATTGAATTGTGAGAGTTAGTCCGATCCCTAACCACTGACTTGTCTGGTATGCGTGGTTCTGAAGGAACTTGGAAAATGCCACCCAACATAGCTCAATGGGTCACGAGGTTACGCAAACCATAGCACCACGCTAAGGTCCAGGCTCATTGCGACGGGCGTCTCAAGAGTGCGGGTCAAGCATGTTTGCCGTCCGATCTGCATCAGAGTGCGAACATTGTACGTTGTGAGGCTGAATTGATAACCAGGTAGAAGGAAAACTGGGGCTTCGGTGGAGTGTGAAAAGGCTGTGGTCGCCTGGCATCGAACACCAAAAGTTTGACACTGACTTTCGTCAGGTGTGATCAATGAGTTGCTGTTGGTGGTGATCGAGGTGAACATAAGTATACTTGGGTAATGGGACGTAGCATGATCCGTGAGTGGATTCGGCAGCAGAGTAGATAGACAAATCAAGAGTGAAAGCAGTAGTATCGTCCTCCCATGATTCATCGGTGGGCGTGATACTACTCGGTTGCCCAGTCTGAAGTAGAGGGTTGTCTTAAGGGGCCCTACCCCGAGCCTTTGATCAAGGATCTAACATACAAGGCTACGCAACGATTTGGGGGCGTCGCAACCCGTTGGAAGCCAGTGGCCAAACAAGTGGTTCATACGCCTTTAGGTCCCACAAAGGACCAGGGGCCCAAAACACTCTTGAATTACAATGCCACTTAGGGAGAGGCAAAGGGCAATGGCTTTATTTAATAGCGAGTCACATCCATCTATCATCATCATCATCATCAGCATCATCATCAACAGCAGTACATCAGCCATTTGAACTGATGCTTCGCTGCCATACAACCATGAGGACCTATGAAATAAAGAATAAGAAGAGGGAGAGAAGGGGGACTTACCTGAAAACCTTAATGCCCTAAGCAAACATGCAGGGTCAAGGCGCCTACACCTTGTGTAGACAACATGCCGTCACAAACAGCTGGCTATCGTGCAAAGATAAGGCGGCATCGGTGAGACAGCTTCCTTGCGGCTTTCACTGCCACGCGTCATAATCAGCCATTACCCCGCAGATAACTCAGCACCAAACACACTTTAAACAGGCAATCCAATTAGAAGACGGCAGCAGACGCGCCACTGGTGTCGGTTGCGAGCCATGTCCTGCAAAGTCTCGAGCCAAGCACAAGGCGAGTCACGTGGACTCCAACCCGGAAGGCGAGACGGACCAACGGCACCCAGTTTAGTTGTCAGTGACTTCATTTCCCGCTGCCAAGTCAACTTCTGTCCACCTCGAGCCTTGCGCCATCCTACACCTGGCAGACTAAACAAGGCCCTCCTAGGTAAGCGGTGACCAGGCATACGTAGCACGTGCCCGAGCCAACGCAACTTATTCAGTGCTATCTGTTGTTCTAGGGAGCTAGCATGATTATCACCACCTAGTACTCGCCTACGCACATCATCGTTGGGGACACGCTGGTGCCATCCGACACCAGCAATGCTTCGCAAACAACGATGATCAAAGACTTGAAGGCGCCTCAGATCTTCAGACCGAAGGGGCCAAGTTTCACTACCATAGAGCAGAACGGCCCTCACTGTGGCCTTGTATACCCGGCCTTTCAGACGGAGGGAAACTCCCTTCTGTCGCCAAAGATGCCGCAGGTTCAAGAAGGTAGCTCTGGCTTTTGCAATGCGTGAGCTGACGTCAGTTTCTATGCGCCCATCATTGCTGATGCAGCTGCCAAGATAAGTGAATTGATCAATCACCTCGAGTTCCTCGTTAGCAAGCGTCAAGGGGTTATCAAGTGGCTGGTGGTCCTGCAGCAACACTTCGCACTTTGAAGGTGCGAAGTGCATACCAAATAATGGGACCACTCTGGACAGGCTATTCAGGGTTGATTGTGCCGCCTCAACATTGTCGAAAAGCAAGACGATATCGTCCGCATAATCTAGATCAACTAACCTTTCACCAGGCAGCACTTCAACGCCTACATCGTGAGATTCCGCAAGGAAACACTCCATGATAGAGTCCACGACGAAATTGAACAAAAATAGGGAAATCGGACAACCCTGACGAACGCCACTTGTGGTCGGAAAGCTATCCGATAGGACACCGTAGACCCTGACGCGGCCTGTAGTGTTCGAGTATAGAGCACGAAGGATGTTCACATATTTCGTGGGAACACCTTTCCGCGCAAGTATTTCGAACAGAATCGATCGATCGACTGAATCGAACGCACTCTTGAAATCAAGGAACACAGCTATTGTCGGTCTGCGGTATGCGTGGCGCTGCTCTAGCACCTGCCGCAAAGTGAATATATGGTCTATACAGCCACGTCCTGGACGGAAACCGGCCTGCTCTTCCCTAATCCGAGATTCCCGTTCCGCAGTGAGGCGACGAACGAGAGTCGAGGCCAGTAATTTTGTCACAACTGGTGTTAGGCTAATACCCCTGTGGTTAGCACAGTCTGTGCGACTGCCCTTCTTGTATATTGCCACTATAATCGATTCGCTCCAATTAGCCGGGACACTGTTCCAGATACGTTCGAATAGAGAGGTCAGTGCTTTGCAGAGGACCTCACCTCCAGCCTTAAATAGTGCAGGTGGGAGGGAATCCGGGCCAGCGGCACGAAAACGATTAAGGGCTGTGATCGCGTTTCGGACCTCGGCCTCCGACGGAGGCTCTAAACTAACCGTCCATGGCTCGTCCTGCATCACTTGAGTAGGAAGAGGTCCGGGAGCAGGGGGCCAGCTGAACTGATCTTCAAAGTGTTCAGCCCAACGAGCCATACGGCGCTCCTTATTGTGTATCAGCGCACCCGCGCTGTCTCTGATTGTCTCACTGACGCCTGGTTTTCTGGGACCAGTGGTGCGGATTAGCTGGAAGAGCTTCCGGTAATTGCCTACTGCTCCTGCCTCCTCCATTTCTTGAGCCCGACTGGTCCACCAGGCCTCCTTGTCAGCACGTAGGCTCCGCTTTAGTTCACGCCTAATAGCCCGTCTGGTCACATTGTGTTCAGAGCCAGCCGGGAGGTGTCTTCTAGCTTCCAACAGGTTCACCGACCTCTCGGATATCCAGTGACTGGTGCGGTGACGATTGATAGTGCCACAAGCAGATGCTCCTGCGTCGTGCATGGCGGCCGAGATCCTATTCCACTGAAGTTCAGTGTCATTAGGACAAGACAGCGGAAGTTCGGTATACAGTGCTTCTTGATAGGCTTGCCTGACCGAGGGCTGAGACAATTTCTCCGTTGCCAATCGGAGGAGACGCTTTGTGCGCCTTCCGGCAAAGTTCATGGAGAAACGACAGCGCACCAAGGCATGATCAGAGTCGACACAGGTATTCCAGTACGAGCGGCAATCCAGGATGGAACCACGCCACCTGTAACTTATGGCTATGTGGTCAATTTGGGTCCATCGCTGGCCAGCTACAGGTGGACGCCAAGTGGCACTTCGGCGCCCATTGTGTCTAAGAGCAGTGCTAGTAAGAAACAACTGGTGATCCGCACACAGTTGCAGCAGACGCTCGCCGTTGTCAATCCGTTCGGAGTTAAGTCCATAATTACCACCCAGCTGAGCTTCTGAGGAGCTCAGACGCCCTACTTGTGCATTCATATCCCCTGCAAGTACTATAATATCTGAACTAGTAGCACTGCATAGTAGGGCGTTCAGTTCGTGATAGAAAGTGTCCTTGACTACATTAGAACTGCAGTCGGTGGGAGCATAAGCGGAAATCACAAACAAACAACGTTTTGTTTTACTTCGTGAATTCATCTTAGCTGATGTCGTCAAACGGGCTGCACATAATCGGCTGTTCACCGGAATCCAATCAACCAACGATGGCTCAGCCTTGGAGCTGATAATGATACCTACACCAGCTTGACCCGTGAGTGCTGCATCAGCGTCTCCGGATGCGTGCAACCAATAACGAGAGGATAAGCCGGGTGCAGTCAATTCAATAACCCCGTTAGGGTCATTATTCCTAGTTTCGGACACACAACACACATCAACACCCAGTGTGTCCAAGGTGCGTACGAGTGCAGCCTGCTAACCTGTTTGTCTTAGTGTGCGGACGTTGAATGTCGCCATGGAAACGGGACAGCGTGGCCTTATAAGGGACTTTTGCCGATAGGCGTCCGATAGGTGCGGTGGGATGGTGGCTGCAGATGGTTCTACTCCAGTAGCACTTCAGTTGCTGTCAATTAAGCTGGGAATTATAGAAGGAAGGTTAGTAATGGGGGGCGGGATGGGAGTAAGAGAAAAAGGTGGAAAAGAAAGAACGGAGGCGCCAGCAGTAGCATGTTTTCGCTTATCCGCCCTGCTGTATGCAGCAGATAGGGCGACTCTTGATAATCTGCGCGACGGCCGATGCAGGATGAAGTTTATGTTTGAGGAAAATGTCATGGTTGTATGTGGGCTGAGATACTGCCAGTGCGCCCAGACCTTGACATGAGGACGATTAGGGTCCTCATCCAAAGCCTTTGGCTCAAAAGCCTGTCCGCAAGGCAGCGCGGTGGCAGTGATTTAGTTTTACAGAAATGGACGCCATCCCATTTCAAACCCCCAACCTGGAGGACCAGGAGACTGAGTTTGTCTGACCTCTCACCACTGACCAACCTGGTAGGAGTAACTCTCAAGATGCTCGGAGGCATCACCCAGTATAGCTCAATGGGTCAATGAGGTACGCAAACCGTCGCTCCACGTTAAGGTCCAGTCTCGTTGCGGCTAATGCTTAATAGCAATGCTATAAATTTGCCTGATATCTGTTTCCTGATTTGTAATAACGCACCATATCACACAGATCTGGAGCGTATATTTATTGTTAGCTTACACTGACGTTTTTCTCAAAGTATTGCGGGGCCACCCCAAGTTGAGTACACCGTGGTTTTCTGTCGATAT
>CALYDF020008358.1:0-11743 GCA_944474145.2 Dicrocoelium dendriticum | reverse complement strand
GTACTATATTCCAATTAGCTTGCAAATTCCGTATCCCAGCTGCCGTACCCCATGGCTGTTTCCGAAGCTGGCGGGCTAGTTGGCATCTGCCTCTAGTGACCATGGGTCTGATCCCCAGTGGAGGACTGAGAAATGCGCGTGGCTCACGGGCTCCAATAGGGTGAAATGCGTCTGGTGCTTTTAAGGACCAGGATGTGTTATATAGCTTGTGAGTTGCTGGGGAGAAAAGCGGAAAATTACAATTGAATTCACACTATTAACTAGCAATTAAGTTAAATTTTTATTCATAATATGACAAGACGCAACGCCGAGGAAATTTCCAAGATGGCAGTCCTCCCTTTGCCTTATGTTTCTTCAGATCTGCGCCAGAATATCTCTTTTAAGGCAAATATTATTATTGTGTTATCCTGGGCTGAATTAAATCCATCATGTTAGCAACGTTTCTTTTGTATTTAATAAATATACGAAAGTCTATACAAAAAGAATGCATACTTTTTTGCCAATAACTGTTTCTCACATACGAGAAATCGAAAGCTAGTACTACATGTATCTCCCGCGTTCGCTATCCTTAATTCTGGGAAATGGAAACGTATTGTCACGAGATCACAGCACGCGCAATATAATTAACCTGAACATGTTTTTCACCGCGAATGATGGAAATATATCCTGCACTACCTTCCCTTTGCACTTTCCAAATTATTGACCACCCTAACTACCGACATTTATTTCGGCATAAAATAAACCTGTCTTAAAGCTAGATAATTTATGTAACTTACTGAAAAGTTGTTTAAAAATCCACTCCAAAGTTTTACTCCCCTAAAGTCACACTGTGTGCAAGTGGGTTAGCACGAACTACAGATAAGCCGCCAGTTCCACTGCTCGTCGCCCTAAGCACATAAAGTTTGATTAGGTAAACCACAATGTCATAAAACTTAAAGGCGGCGACGTTCATGAATCCAAGTCAAAATAATTTTGGGTAAGTTGCAGGAGGTTGTGAACCAGTTTACTTTCATTTGTGATTGTAATGGGGTTATGACCAAGCCGACTACGATAATGCGGAAAACTCGGCATCCAACTCAGATGCACTACTGTGAGTCCCAACGTTTGCAGAAACAGCGGGATTAACGGGTGATCTCGAGGCTGCGTTTTATCCAAACACCGCCTCCAAATTGAAGATGGACAGATACGCGTTTATCTGTTTGTTACATGTAGCGAATGGCAGCAAGACAATATTAGCAGTAGCATACAATAAATTTTCGTCCTAGCAGTGCATAATTGCAATCAACGAGTGACTAAACCCTCCAACCTCATGAACAAGGAAAATGGTAGACAACTCGTGAAACACGATATGATTTTAGCAATTTTGAGTCCACTAATGTCGTCTCATTAATATGTAGTGGCCGTTGGATATTGCGATTATTGGTTCAGCCTTATACGATGTATTTTATGTTAATTCGAAGCTGGCATACAATAGGCAACACAATATCTTTGAGCTACGATTACAAATAGCAAGTGAATAGCAGCGGCCGTGCGGTAATCATTGTACTTATAATAGTAAAGCAAAAGACCACAAGCACAAGTTCGTATGCTTCGATAAAGATAACACTGGACGGCAAATCACATGTGTAGACGAAACCAAAATCGGATTGCAAATATATTGTGAAATGGCTTCGCAATGCAAACTATTTTTAAAAACTTAGTTAGTGATACCTTTTATCAATCGGTGTTGCTAAGTTCC
Organism: Dicrocoelium dendriticum; assembly: GCA_944474145.2. Classification (NCBI taxonomy): domain Eukaryota; kingdom Metazoa; phylum Platyhelminthes; class Trematoda; order Plagiorchiida; family Dicrocoeliidae; genus Dicrocoelium; species Dicrocoelium dendriticum. The sequence goes on along the minus strand of CALYDF020008358.1, from coordinate 10,005 downwards.
TCTTATTTTCGAGTGCTTTTGGTGTCCAGAAAGCCATCTGGCAAGACGCTAGTACTCAAGTACCACTTGAAAAAATATCAAGTGGGCGACTCTGTCGGAGTTGAAAGCTTTGTAACCTCATTGTTAAAACGGAAACGCGCTAGCGCCTCAATGCAACTTATATGAGGTCGCGCTGACAGACATGTCCGTTGCTCTATACCACTAGTGAACTACAGCGTGTGAGGTGGCCAATCTGTTTAGCAGAGACATCAAAGGTTAGATCACAGAGGGGTCAACAATGGCGGTGCAGGTTTCGTTTTGGATTTAGCCTTCGCTTACTAGGCAACGTCGCTTGATTTTTGGCTGTCGTTAGCCTCCAAGCTTCCACTGATATTATATATATATATATATATATATAGTAAGGCAAAATCGAAATGCCACCAAAACAGAGAGATTCAGAGGATAACACAGTGCACGGTAATACCAGGTATTATACGAGATGATATGGTGATAAATAAGGGAAAGTAATCTTGAGCATTTGGAAGGCTAGGATACATGCAATGCAGTGATAAAAAGCCGGGAAACGCCCAGTTCAAACGTCATTATTTGGTCTGTAAGAAAACAGGGACCTAATCCTCCCTACCTTGAAGGAGGCGTGTTGTTGGGATGCCATGCGTCAACAGCATGAAGCAAGAACCAGTGAATCTAATTGTGCTGAGTCGAATCTACCAGGTTGCAGTGTTGTTAAAAGCACAAATATGGATTTTTATTTAGAGAGCACATAACGGGTAAATAACCACCAGCATATATAACACTACTACTGAAACATTCTTTTGCATGAACGAAACTAGGACCATCTAGCCGATATTAATTGGAGGCTATTCGGCCAGCCAGACACGCATAAGATGAATTTTACTCAGGCATCCGCTCTGATGTTTTCGTGATACAAATTAACAGTCACATTCTTACCACTAGTGATGTTAAAAATCTATGCTTTGAAAGCCGAAGCCGCCGCTAGTGAACAGTTCACAGTAGATATAATATAGCTTGTCACCACTTGTCTTCTTGGTTTCCACACTAACAATGTCGCCTGACTCACGGAACTCCATCTGTCGCCTATGCCGGAGTGCATATTCAAAAGAGAAGAACACATTTGCTCAAGTGGGTGATTCTCGACGTTCCCGTGGTCCGCAGTGATAATGTATTTCTGCTCTTTAGCTAAATATCTTATTTGGAATATTCCGTGTAAATTACTTTATTAGACAAACGATTATACGCTACGGCACAATAGATCCACATTGTGAGACAACAAACTGAACCCAGCTAACGGACGAAACACCGATAGTCGCATGGCAACGTTCCGTCTTTCGGTTTAACGATCTGCTTGCTGAAACACTGGAAATCAAGTCTGTATATACGATAAACTTGGTCTCGTTTCTAGTGGGTGGACAGGTAAGTGTACAACCTTGCAGGACTAAACATGGCATATTAATAATATCTATCTAAGCACGAAGAGCTTAATAACTTAAATGGTACAACGCAACCAATTGACTCAAATCGTCTGCAAGCATGCAATAACAAACCCGCGGAATTGGGCAAAAAGGTTTTCAAATTAAATGTTCAATTGCTCAAACCAAATGTTTTCAAATGTATCAGTATATATATAGCGAATGTACGGTAAAGCAGAACATACCGCAAATTCAACCAGCATGTGGATTAACAATTCTCACAAAGGATGTGGAGGATCCACGGGGACGGCAGCAGTTTGGTAAAATAATCGATACTAGGTTACGATTTCCTGCACTGGAATTACGTACTCATATATGATTCACGAAGTGTACCGTCTCAGACAGCTTTACCGGGCTCTCAGGCGCCTGATTTGCAAAATACTCATTTCATTCTTGTAAAAGGGGTTTATTTGTGATCATAGATTACTGTGTTGAAAACATGCATGTTTTTTTCTACATTTGTCTTAAATATAATTTGTTTTCTTTGAATGAATCATTTTTTACACCGTCATTGGTTTATCACTTTTTCAATGAATCACATTCATTGTTTCGTCAGCGTTTACCGTAGATTACGAACAACGCATGTCTCGTGATGGTTCTTCAGTTCCGGTACCAAACGCATAATACGTAGCATTGATGAGGATGTTTTATGCTTCCAACTTCGCTTGCAACAATGAGTGTACAACACTTTCTTCATATGCGGTAGTCTTTAGCTTCAGCAACGACCGTGCGCATGCAAAATTCGATGCGGTCTGAATAACCTTTGCATGTTACCACTTAATTGGCAGTTAAGTGGGAATTGCACATTGATACAGCAACTAATTCACCTTCCACCATAAGCACTGAGGACTGGGTGGTAATCCTTGAAGTAAGGACGAACGTTACAGCTTCGGATGCAGGTCAATGGTATATCACTTTTCGCAGCTTCTGGCTATAGTTCTGAAGCTTGATTTGCGGAGTGATGAATCCGTATTTAGAAATATCTGCCGTCGAAATTTATGGTAACTGCAACCAACCGATATACGTTAATGGGTTTGGGCAGCGGACGGTGCTGATGCTCTGCGCGTCCAATTGGACCTAAGTGCGTTGTCGTCAGTGCCCCATGAATAGAACATCTAAAGCAGATAACGTAACATTCCAAATATACGCTTGCAAAAGACGTACGTCGGTCAGCAAGTGGAGATTTTTTCAAAATGCCATATTACAAGCTATCATCAAGTTTGGCAGATGACCTTTCTAATCTATTTAGAAAATATCCTGGGGAAAATAGCTATCCGTTCATGCCGTTAATGTAAAAGTCAGCACCTTGATTCATGTTTAGACTGAAGAAGTTTGTAAATGAGGTAGTGTTTTATCATCGATTAGCTGTTCATTATATACCTGCGCGTTATGAAAATTATTCGCACGTTGTTTCTTGAGGCCACATTAAAGGAAACAATTGTTTGCTACAATGTGACATCCGTTGAATCCAACAAAGCGCGTGTTTGTGCTTTATGTTCTTGAATAATAAATGTCTAGGAAAACTTAGAAACTCAGGAAAGGCTGATCAATGTAAGGTCGCTGAGTTATTGTGATTTACTGAGCCTCTAGTGTAATAAAACATTTTTTAACGCACCAGTAACAAAAATTTAGCAATTGGTCTATTGCAGCTTATGTGCTTTCCAACAAACTGTGGTGCTTCAACTACCTGAACCTGGTGGCCAAAATTCTTGGTCGAATTAACAACTAATATTCAGTAATCTGCGATGGGAAGGAGTTGGTTTTCAACGTGCTCTGCTGCGGCACAATTGCGCCCATGTGCGCCATTTCAGGCAACCGAACCTATTATAGGCGTTCCATTCGAGGCCTATCCGCTGCGTAAGCGACTGTAGCGCGTCAATGTCGCCCTAGACAGTCAACAAGTAAATTACCGTCGAGCTTAGCCTATATTGTGATCATCCTTTTGCTTTTCTCTTTGCTTTCTCATTGCATTTTCAACGCTTTTGGAGTAGCCAACCGTCATATTCTTTCGCACCGTCCATCTGCTCGCCTCGCACTCGGTCCTTTCTCTGCAGCTGTGACAGTACTGCTTAACCAGACACGAGATGTGAAACAGGCACACCGGTAATCCAACTCCGACACCTACTACATGGTTTTCCAGGCGCTTACGGAGTATCTTTTCCTTTCAGCAACCTCGGATTAATATGACCCACGTAAACCTTGGACAAGGAAGCCAAGGAACCCAGAACCAATCGCATATGAAAGGTAGGCATGCTGCATTGTCCGAGTTTACCTACTTCGCAGATCTTCCACGGGGTTTTCGAGTGTTCTGCACCATATGAATGTAGAGTTATATTTATATGACGCTGTTTCTGCGAAAATGAGATGAGATGGTATCAATGTTGCCGGCTTATGCTGAATCGGGAGTTGTTAACTATTACACAGTCTAACAAAGCGTACATTGTACGAGATGCACCGTCCATCGTTGTGGACATAAGGATTTCAAAGGTACGTATCCATTCCTATATGCATTGCGAGGACCCATCCGAGAAATTCATACCTCCCGGATTTCTACATATTTTCAAGTGCTTTGAATCACTCACGTCACCGAAGTTGATTCGTCCAAGGTTCGTCCATTGCAATTGTCTTGTCATTCAACTACATAAGAGCACAGAATTCTATCCCGTAGTGCATATTTTATGTTGAGCGTCATCCTTATAGACCTTAATCAGGTAAATGTTTGCATTTCCTGTACGAGGAGATGAATACAAGTCCAGATAATACTATGGGTTTTACATGCACTAGGCTTTCAGCTTCCATTTACAGAATCCGTGTACAGCATACCGATTGCTGAGCCTTGTTTATGAGCAGATGTATGACGGTTGAATTACAAATCGGTTGTTACGATCTGGCACTGGGCATCATTAATGACATCTGTTCATTCTTATCAAACTATCCTTACTCATGAGCCACAGTGAACGGTTGATAAGCGAGCGTACATTCTCCACCGTCGCTTGTGGCACCCCGCACCGTCTATAAAGAAATGAGCATTATCTCACATTTCGTCCCTGGAAACATCAGTAGCAGATATCCTAATGGAATATGCATGCATAATCCAATTTAAAGCACGTTTTTAATTTTACCCTTTTTTGCATTCTCGTTTACTCTCATTATATTCCACATTTGGAGTACGGTTCACACGTCGATATTTCCGACTTTTAAATACTAATTTACAGCAAACGGCTTTCCGTTCTACCGGAGAATATGAGCACGTTGTTGAAGCACTTTTCGGAACTGGACAGGTAAACCTACATTTGTCACATTGTTCAAGTGGATGATACTTCAGTAAAATAAAGTTTGATTTATGTGTTTCATTAAGAGCTAAAGCTTGAGGAACAACAATGTCGATTCTGAAGGAAATGTTAGGAACTTGCTTCACGATAAGCCTCGTGCAAGAGCCTGTTTCCCGTACAAGTATTACGAAAGTTTCTATCGATGCATGTAATTGTGCTGAAGATCTACGTTACATGCGATTTCTCGAGGAGCATATTAGGTGTCACCTTGAGAAAAATGATCTGTATAATAATCTAGAAAGATACTCAGGCCGATCGAGATGTTACGAGTTCAGATTGGTTTTGAAACAATCGGTTGGTATAATTATCCTGGAAGGTTTTGCTCCTGACACAAGACCTTCCTGAGAGTATGTGAATCAGTGTGCGATAAGGGAGGTTAACCGCGTTACCCGAGACTTAAATCGGTGGCATAACAGTCACAGTTCGTGATGTTACCACTAGTGGTCCAAGCTGAGTTGGAATTTGCCAGGGGTTCCTTTGTTCTCCATGGTATTGACGTTTAAGCCCCTACTGGTGACAGTGTGATGCCTGCTGCACTCTCCAGTAGGATCCACGCACCGAAGCTGATCAGGCTGGCAAGCTGAATCTCGTTTACCACGCATTTAAGGTTTCTATTTCTTCCATTCCTTACAAAATGCTGTAGGATTTGGTAAGTTCCAACGTGTCGGCAATCAACCGATAGGTCGTTGATCGCATATCCCTTATTCTGGTCTCAACTTTACCCATGGTCCTTCCATCCACTTGTGTCATTACTGAAGACATGTATGGTTTACGGCATTAGCACAGAAATGAACTATACGCGCTATTGTGTTTTTCGCTTTTGCTTGCGATTTTGCATTCTTGTGGCCAGTGAAGTAACCAAACGTTAGATCTATCACAGTATTGAGATCTAATATGCTACAGTCGCGTTGTTACATTCCAACTGGATGGTCGGAGAGGCACAACAGCGGCAGTCTAATTTCCCTTCGCCGTGAACAGAGGCAGTCATACCGAACAGCAGTCCGCCACCAACGACCTCACCACAGTTAAATTGCGAAATCACAAAGTTTGAAGTAAATTGATGTCATATTACTAGTTAATCCCTTTTTAGATGACTACGCTAAGGCGAAACGGCTGGAGGTAGACTTGATGGAACGCTCGGAGACCATGTCCACCTATGACAATTGCTCCGTGGAAGCGAACGGAAAACTTAAGATGTAGGCACAAATTCGGGTAACTGAACTTTCAGCAATCCTGTCCGTTTTCAAAACAACGAAGCTCCCACAAATTGTCTTGTCACTATGGCAAGTACGACATGTAACCCAGTTTCACATTAGAGTGGAGGTTAGGCGAAATATTTTGGACATTTTGAAAACAAATATGGACCTTTTGCAAGCCACTTAGGATATTTTGCAAACACCTATAAATGGACTTTTCGCACATCAGTTTGGAAGTTTTGCAACATCGATATAGCCTTTTAGCAATACACTGAAAGATTTGCAATACAAAATGGGCCTTTGCAAACCACATGTGACGTTTTATAAACAAGGTGGAATATTTGCAAAACAAAAACGATCTTTTGCAAACCAAGTTGGAAACATTGGATTTTATGTAGCAACACAACATTTCACTTGCAAACAACTTGGAGTAAGGGGACTAGGCGATGATTAGACTACCTTGCTTGTGCAACCCCAATGTGTAACCAGCGGGTGCAACCGAAATCCCTCCCCTCGATCTTGAACCTCGATGGCCTCTGGCAAATGTAGATTGCGTATCCCAATTTCTCCCCAGCTGTCTTCTAGTAATTTATGAGCCTCTGACATTACACATGGATCAGCGTGGATATGCGACTATTGGAATATCAGACTTACCATTCTAATAGAAATTGTTCATCTGCATCGTATCAGGTGACACAATTGCCCCGTCACGCTATGGAACTCCGCGTATTTCTCTGGGTGTCTAACTTCAAACTATACAGCTGCTTAATTATTGGATCAGTACGGGCTATCATTACTTCACCAAACATAGCATTGCTTGCTTAGCCGTGTGCTACAAAAAACAACCAAAATGAGCTCAAGCAGAGGAAGAACGTATTTTCAAGGCCGATGGGATACTAGAAAAACTCAACGACACATAAATAGATCCACACTAAGCTTTTGTTCGTCAACGCCAAATCCGCCCACGAAGCTGCTGAAGTCACCGATTTGAATGAGAGCAGAGCAGAGAAACATCATCCTTGCCTCCATGTGAGAAAGCATGAACACTCTGCAACAAAGTGGAGGAAACAACAGGGAAGAGCTGACATCCGATGTCCTTCAGCGAATTGAAGAAACATATGTAGGGCATCCCAAAGACACTCTTGTGCAGTTGCAGCGCCACCTGAGTGAGGTCGATAGCTAAGCTTCCTTATCTACTGATTTTAATGCTCTCAGGAGGTTGAGAATTTTGTTCAAGGGGTGTCACCAGGAGTTAGACAGCGTCAAAGGTTCCACGAGCATCGCAATCCGGCAAGCTTATCTCTTGACTTATCGGTACAAGCACCGAATGACAATCAGCGAAACGTCATTATAGATAATAGCAGGTTCAATCTCCATATGCGACGGATTCAAGCTCGCTCAAGAAAATGGACGCGCGAGAACGTCGCCTTGCCTATCGTCAGGGACCGAATTGTGGCGCTGATTTTGGCAGTGAATGACCAAGGCAATAGTGCAAATTTTCCCAAGCGTGCCAAAGAACTTCTGGAGCGTATACATTGCACACTGGAGATAAATGATGCATGGATGTTTGATGATAACGCCAGGATCCACATGCCAGAGGAGCAATGGTAGATCTTGATAGTTACCCGAGACCCAACATTGGGGCTAAAGGTTTTCTTTTTATTCAAATTTACTTCAAGCAGCCTAACGGGACAGTGCAACACTTATGTTTCTTGCAACCGCTCTTATTTTGGTATTTATATTGTGCAAATACCGGCCATTTACCGAATATATGTGTTTGACTTAAGACTGATGCAAATTTCAAAACCTTTGCTTTATTTTTAATGGTATGGTTGCAGTTAAACTCAAAACAATCCTGCTTTCCCTAGATCTATTTTAGCAAACATTCCTATACCATTGCTACATGTACGGAAGCAGCTGCGCATGAAAGCACCTTGTGGTATTGGGTCCTAAACAATTAATGTAATCACATTTCGTCTTTTCGAGCAATGAACCAATTGCTTTGCTTGTCAAATGCACCGACCAAGTGCATTCGGTGTCCAAATATAAAAAGTTTGTTGAATTTAAGCTTAAGAATAGTGCAGCACTCAGGCATGGTATCACTGGTGCAGTATGCGGACAATGTGCAGAATTTAATAATAGATTTCCCGCAGGCGTCAGAAAAAAAGACATGGAGTAACGAATTTATAATTATTTGCTCCATGGCTATATTACTCCGAATTTATTCCACATTTATATTAGCCACTCACACGTAGCAAGCAATATATTTAATTCCTATATGACTGCTTTGAAGGATAATTGATTTCTACTTAATGATAGCACAAGTATACAGTGGTTTAACATTAACCTAATGCTTTACCCTATGTTGGCCAATAGGTAGGTCATTAGATAATTGTGTATCCGCTACGTTTCCGTAGTTGTCTTACTGCAATTGGTACGCGCTATATCCTTAAGACAGTATTCGACGCACCTCGGTTTCCTTTGGCTTCATGCAGTGTAATTTTAAGCAACCTGATATCATGATAATTGTTCGCACATTAAGAAGGTTTGTAATCCGTTTGCGGTGGAACCACGGATATGGTGGTTACTCAAGTAAATATCTGCTATTATACCCACAGGCTTTTCATTGTGGAATGGGATGCATGGATAGTGTTTGTGCGCTATCAATGTTTTATGTCCGTGATGTTATACGTATGCTGCATTTATCCCTGCTCGTATTGTAAACGTATTTTGTGTGAGTTTGTTCACATAGTCCCAGCATGATCTTCATCAGTGATGTGTTTTCGCGATCTATTTAAGCTTTCTCGATGTTGATGCATAAATGAGAATTACCTCACTGCTCCTAGTTGATTCTTCATGAACAATGTACAGGCTTAGCAAATACAGCAGCTGCTGGTCATTACCGATATGTGTATTCCCTACTGATTTCAAGGACTTATAGCAGCCACCATTCTGTGAGCATTCAATGTAGAATTTCACCTAATTACCTTTCAAAAGCTCCATTGGTTTTCCAGCGCGATAAGTTAATCGCCGCAGTTTTAAGGTAATGTCCTGCTGCCCCGGACACACTGTGATGCGAATTCCAGCGCAGCGTCATTGTGCTCTGTGCTACTGGGTGATCGCTTTTCCGGTGCCTGTCAACATTTCGAAATTCACATGCATTCACAAACGAAATATGTCAGCTGATTTTGGAATATAAATGGAGACACCTGATAAAGCCTTAGATTAAAAGTTAATTTACTTTTGGTCCATCTATGCAGCCAGGCAAGATAGATTCACAGCAACTTATACGGTTGCGTTTCTCAGACATCCATTAATATAACTAACACTTAAATGGCAATGTTTAAGATCACAATTGTTAAAGAAATTTGTGTAAGCGCATAAATAAAACATGATTATTTCAAATCCTCAGTGCATCGTTTAAGTTTACTGCAGCTTTGTTATAACATGTTAAGCGCTTATTACACTCGAGGAGGAGTGCTTAAGAGATTAGCAAAAATGTTTTTGCGTGTGTGGTGGTTTATGTACAATTGAGGATGCAAGACGCGCGCTAACCAAGTCTGCCTGAATTATTCAAGTGTTGTGCGCCAGTTTATAAAAGCTATGCATGCAAAATGCTTCTTAATTCCCCGAGAGCATCAGCAAATGACAGTATGGGCGTAGGTATTTTTCCTAAAATTTTACATCTGACAATAGCATCAAAGCAGCGTGTTTACAAAATATTGTGTGCAATTATGTGTGATAACCGTCCAATGTAATTCAAAAGGTTATGTATCTAATTGTCACGCTTTGGTATGTTGCACAACTGTTGCTTACGTTTAAAAGTTACGTTGAATTATAGACACTAATATTAAGTAACATTGTATTATACTATCGTCTATTACGTTTAGCGAAATGAAACTGTATTCGTTTATTCCTGATGATTTTTGATGCTATGTGCTGTTAAAATATATAGAAACCATATATATATATATATATATATATATATAT
>CALYDF020008357.1:0-11728 GCA_944474145.2 Dicrocoelium dendriticum | reverse complement strand
GAATGAGCTCACGTGTTGTTTTCGCGTTCACTGTGCCTCACGTGGTTTGTTGGCTGAGCGCTGCACCAACCGATGCAGACGTTCTGAGTACACTTGTACTGATTTGCAATTGGTCAAGACGATGGATTCAGCTTGATGTGGTTAGAAATTGGGTTGAATATTCTTAAGGAGGAGCTTGATTCTGTTAGGGACTGGCTTGCTTCCGAAAAGGTATAGTTGTTCTTGAATCGCCAGTTGTAGCTCATCCCTACTCATCATGATCTTACTTGTTCTTCACTGAAATCTCTTGCGGTTCTTGCTTAGTTACATTATCAAGTGACCTAACGTTGGTCGATCGACAGCAGCGGGCGAAATGGTTTAACCGGCCTTCACAATAATTACATCTCTCGAGTGTTTCTATAAGAGCCGATTCTTGGTACTGATCGTAGAAAATCCGGGCGTCTAGTATTCGCATCGCTTCATGGCCGACGGCGTACCTGAACATGGCTAAATTATTTAGCATAGGATTTCAATCCAACTCGGTCAGTGTTGCGAAGTTCATCCCCTTTGCTCTACATAGGTGCCCGTTTCCTGGCAGCGAACTCTCCGCCATCTGTAATGGAGTCAGCATCGCTACAAACGGCTGCCATCCAAAGCAAAGCCTTTCATTGCTCATCGAGTTCTTCTTTTCCTCTGTCATCACTTTTGCCTGCATGGTTCTGCCAGCCACGTCAAGCGAGAGAACTTACACTGGCTCTGCACACAAACGTTCTGTTCACAAGTCTGACATGATGTACAGCTAGCTGATATTTTAAAACGCACCCGCTCACTCATTCGATTGCCTGATGAACCACACTAATGCAGAAAATTCTCTCCATCCCTGGTTTCATCCAGCATCGCACTACGTAGGGTCTGTTTTGGATCCAGGTCAAATTTCATACAGAACCTGCCATTTGAAGTGTATTACCGAATTTCAGATATGCTAACTTGCAACTGTAGGCATATGGCGCAATTAAACTTAGTGGCCACCAATGTGAATGTCAGCAACATAACCATAATATGTTATCAATCGTATTCCTAAGTTTCCTTGCCTCGACACGTTAAGGAAACCAAATAAGCTGAGGTGAATACAGCTTCCGGTCCCTTGAGACATCGTTATGTATAGTAATCGCCGCAGTTGATCTCTAGTTGACTGATTAAAATAAAACCCTGGTCGTTGTTGCAAGATCGTAAAGTTATGGCTTCTGAACATGGCTACTTTTTGTTCCGCTTGTTCAATCAGAATTGGTTACATGCAAGTTGATTCAAGCAACAAATATTATGCATTTTTTATGTTTTGAAGTCCTAGAATAAAAATATGTCAACCATACCCCTTACTCATAATTCCTCCGCACTCCGTTTGGGTCTAACCGTATTCGTATGATTATATGCCACATAAATACAAAACAAAAAGAGAATTATTCTAGTCAGTCTAGTCCAGAAAACAAGCACACCTTTGGTAAGTTAACACATATGTTGCTCTCGCTTATACAGTCCGGCATTAGCAAGCAGCACAGCAAATTATGTATTCACGAGGGTTGGTGTTACTGTCTGCCGCTTATAGACTCAGTTCATTACATCGTAATATCACAATAGTGCTGTCGAATGCAAAGTAACTCCGTGGAAATGAGCATGGATATTCTGAATTATCCATTTATACATTTGTTTGAATCCGCAGATATATGACAGCATTTTTATTGTACCATATTTGAGAATACCACAGTAGAACATCTATCACTACAGCTACTTTATGCCTCTAAATGTTGTGTATTGCAATATCACACAGGTAATGGACAGATTGCTCGGCTATTAGTAAAAATTATTCGTTACTTGATACTAGAGTTAACTTTTTCCTCCTGAGTCCACTGTGAGGTGAAACTTTGGAACATGTTTTAATCGACTGACGAAGTCGCAATGCGTGTCAACGGCAGATTGAAAGACTGGCTGGGCCACTATTGTCCCACTTTTGCATTCTGGTCAGACTGCGCTACTTCAGATCGAAGGGACATAATTTACCGGAGAATGCAACCCCAGTAGATACTTCTGCACTGCTCCCAGAACAACGTGCAAGTGGAAAACATTATTGAACAAAACATTATACCGATTCCCATTCCATAACTTGAGGGGATTTAAGAATAAATGCAGTATATCTTTTGCGCTTTCCCTACGTGAGCATTTCCTCTGGCACCAAGAAGAAATAATGGATTCGTTTATTTAGTTATTTACAAATTTAACCCTATTCCTTATAATTGTAAATGGCACTTGTTTGCGGTTGGAGCTCTAATAATGATGAAGAATCTATGACCGGTTCATACGAACGTTAGAAAACTAGAGTCGGCAATGGAAGTCTGCAACTGTCCTGTGCAGTCCTCTTGGTGATTCATGTCATTTGCGCGTTATTTTAGCGACAATGTGATTTTTCTTGTAATTTTCGTTTAAATTATCCTGCGAAATTCCTTCGAGCATCTTCTTTCATACCTGCTGTGAATAGCTTCTGCATTGCTGCATTGCGTCGGCTGTTCCGTAGTACATATTTTCCGTTTTCATCTTCAGCGCACTTACGAATAACAGGAAAATACTACCTACAGCATACCAAGGAGATAACATCGGAGCAATTACAGCCAGGAAGAAAATACCTATTGATTACAAAGAAAATTATCTTGGTTATATCCATATTTTCGCAGCACAGATGCCGCCCATTGGTCCAACACGCAATGGCCCAGTTTAGTTTCATTAACCTGCTGGTATACAGAAGTTGGCCACGTATACTTCCTCCTTGGATAACATCGTCTTCCGACGTCCAAAACATTTGTAATGTGTGGATGGGGCTCATAACAATATAATATATACTGTTGTGCAACAAGCGCTAAATAAGCAAGTTGGAAAAATGTCATCTTGCGACGTCTTTTCTTCAGATTTATGCCTAAATGACTGGATAAATACTTTTCTTTAATAAGTAACGTGGTCAGGAATGATGAATTATATACCGTTAGCACTCTGGAGTCCTAAATCAATTCCAAGTAAAATCTTAGCATTGATGCGGCTTATGATTTCAAAATATGTGGCCGCTCATTATTAAATGCATCATTTGGCTATCGCCTCTTCAATGCTTGTTTGTCAGGGTATTACTAATTAGTAACGTTTTCAACCACATTGTCCTCACTTATCACTGATTCATCTGTGGATAGTATAGGCATGTGTGAAGTGATCTTCCAGGTATCATCACCTATAGTGGTGGTTATTCGGCTGTATAAAAATCTGGCTTGGTCAAACGGGTACCGAGGATGCAACAAATAGTATGTCGATGCGTTGGATGCACAGTGAGTTTACCTCGAATGGAATATTACTTTCGACAGAAGGGCAAATCTTGTGAGAGCGCAGCGCAAGCATGTGCATAAGAATTTGGAACTGGCTCCTCGTAAGTTGCTTGAATTTTGCGCCAAGAGTATCATGAATATTTTGCAGTTAACAATACATTATAGGTCGGTTGGTTGTTTGGAAGTTGCAATAAGTCTAAACTGCATCTTGCCACAGCGATTCGACAAACCTCCTAATCGTGTGATTCCCAGTACCATAGTTTACTACGGACATACGCACAGTGCGATTAAATGACTTGTTTCTAGCTCTACGGTGCGCTAGTAGCGAACAATACATGCACACCTGAATAAGTTGGTTCCCACGATCACGCTATATTTCGTAAGACTTGCGTAGTATACTCTGTCTGATACCCGCACACCAGCAATTGTTTTGGTAGGAATTGTTAAAAATTCTGTTGTCGCTTATTTCGATATTATTGAAAATTGTTGTAATGCAGAAGGAATTAAGCCCTTTTTTGGGTAGTGGCGTTCTTCACGGTTCGTTATTTCCTAGTCACAAACAATTCTATTTTGTGCGGGATATATGTCGGTAAAGGATTCAATTAAATACATGGTGCGCAAATTTCGCTGCATTAGCTATTGCCTTCCTCTTGATTCAAATCATATGCATTCTCCTGATAAAAACTGCATGTAAGATGTAACGCGTTTCTGGCCATTTTTCGGGTGTTAGCTTTCATTCAACCACTAATACTGCTCATTATCTAAATCCAGCGAAACCCAAGCCACATTTCGCCAATCTGAATCCAACCGTCCGATTAAATGTTACCTCACAACAATCCAAACCGATTTCTATTATTGTTTCCAGTTGTCAAACTGTATTAATCCTGGATTTGTCTTCTAGGAATTACCTATCACTCATGGAGGACGGTTAGTTATGATTTAATGCAATTATGCAGACCAGTGCGTCACTCAAAAAGGTCAACTTCCGACTTAAAGATTACACACGCCGCTTACGCTTAGACATATATGGTTCCGCACAGGGAGAGCAAATTATGTTAGACGTCATAAATATTCCAATGCTTGTAGTTGTTCGTGGTCTCATGCGTTGTAATAGGGATCATAAATAAAGGCAAAGTTCCAGAAATTCCAAGCAGTTGGATATCGATTAGTCTAACAACATCTTCGTCTTTCGAGGTTGTCGCCTGGTTAAGTAATAATATATAGCTATAATGTTTGGTGCTTTACGAATAACAGTTATGGAAATTATTTCTGATGATGGATTGACACTGGAATGTCATAGGTGCTAGATTATGCCTTGTCTGGCTGGTTCGATAAGGTAGACGAATATCTAAAAACTGTTCACAAATCACAAAGCTCAGCTGTGACTCCCTATTGGCTGTATAGTTGTGGCTTTAAAGTGGCCCTTAGGCAAGGTCGTCAAAAGAACACAAGTACAACCTGTAATGACCCTCGAAGAAATTCTTATGTGAAGGCGCTAGCACAATGCTTAATCTGGGGGACTTGAGTCGAATAGTAGAGTAAGCTAATCCAACAATTATTAGCTTATGACGAAAACAGAATTTCCCTTTATGATATGTCATTTTCAACATGGCAGTGGCTCTCTTTCAACTGGAGCAAAATTTACATAAAACTCTGTAGGCTTATCATTTGTCCAGTGCTATTTGTTGGAGTAAATGTTAAATGTTAAACAATATCCATAGTTGAAATAATCGCTGTGCACTTTTTGAGGCACATCTTTAGTCCTCATGTTTCAAGACAAACATTCGGAAATTTCATTTGAGCTAGAGTGGCCTGATTCCGCGAAATCCATAAATAGGGAGTGAAGCAGAGTACAACTGAAAACCTGGCTTAAAGGAGCTTTGACGATAATGATTATTAAGCTAAGCAGTTTGGTCAACGCAAAAAATTAGTGTGCGCTTAGATACTTTTCAGAAATGTCATACAACTTTACATATATACTGAATGTATAATTTGTTATATTTTAATATATATATTATTTCGGTTTATTTGAATATACATATGTACGGTGTATTAAATAAACTATGGACTGATAGCATCCGATTCCCGGTTTGTCTGTCACTGTAGGATATCCATAGGACCTGCCATCACAGAGGGACCACAGATGGCTTAGCATGCACCGCCGACAGCTCCATCCGCACACCTCTTATCTAGTGTAAACCGGCAGGGGGAAGACCGAGAGATATGTGGATGGGAGTCACGTTAGATAAACGGAGGCGCTCCACACTCCTTCAATCATCATAGTACCAAATTTCCTGTCTGTCCAAACGGGGAATCACGCGTACCAGTTTTGCTCAAGATGGGAGCTAGGCCATAGTCAGCTCCACAATGGATGTAACCACTATTTGAGCCAAGCAATGCCATGAGGACCTGGCACCCCGTCCTCCTAGCAGCGATCAGCACTCTCCTGCAAAAATTAGTCTAGGTATTTTGTCAGCATTTACATCAAGCGCAGCCTCACGGGGAATATAAAAACAAAACGGAATATAAAAAATAAACGCGCAGAATTAATACGGAATATTCAGCAGAATAATAGACCTGAAGAAATCAAACAAAATAAATTGTTGACCTAGATTCAGAAAATCCAGTGTAAGTATACATTGGTGTTGTACATCTGCGATGAAGAGGCATAGTGAAGGCAAAATCAACCTGAGCACAAGGCACCATATGAATATAAAAATAAGAAAAACTAAGCATACAAGCTGGACAATAAATGTGCGTCAGAATTGCTGAACTGAGTATAACAAAAAATTTATAAATTTAAGATCTATTTTTAGGGTAAAGTTGTGCAAGTGAACGTTTAAGTCTGGCGACGTCAACCGACTAAAATCTAAAATGAAAGAGAACAACCGTGCAAACCGAGCAAATCAATTAACAAGAATTAGGTTAGGTCAAGTGTAAGGTGGAAAAAGGTAACTGTTAGTCACCCTAACCCAACTGCAGTGAAGCATAATAAATGCAGCTTACACGACTGATGTCATCTAATTCCGAATTAGTTTCTCACTGCAAACTCCGTACGTCAGCCGCTGGATGCCTGTACGAACGCAGTGACCATGGATTGTTTGCGTTTCACTATCCACAGCTCCATCCGGACGTACCAAATCCAGTGGAAACCCGAAGAATTAAGACCGGAAGGCATTTGGGCGTGCGCCCCTTTTTATCAACAGAGCTGACCCACACAGCTTTAACAGGCGTAACAACAGTATTCCTAACTACTTGGGAAATCAAGCGTACCAACAGTACACAAGGCGGTGTCTGGGCCGTAGACCGTTCTAAGTTGGTTGCTTGGAGCCACTCGTTGAAGCAATCACCTTCACGAGTACCGTCCATCCCGTCCATTCCAGCAACGACCAACTGTCTCCTTGAGCTAGTATAGACGGTGTGGTGGGCAGGTAAGCACCGTGACAACAATCACATCGAGCGCAGCCGCACCGGGGATAGCAAACAACAACCAACCCCTGAAATGCAAGAAACTCAACACGACTGCACACACACAGAACAAAGACAACGATGCTTCAGCACACATGCCACCTCAACCATCTGATTTGCTTGGGTAAATCGAATAGATGTGAACGCAACACACCTGCCAATCGCTACGCTGATTATACTTAGATAAACAGTTGATCGGTCTTCCTTTGGATGCTGGTGCCAAGTGAGGACGATGGCGGCTTACCAAGCCCGATCGGCCCAGTCACTGGCGACCGCATGCGCTACAACATCCTGCTCTCGACGACGATGGTGTAGACTCCATCGCCGGCTGTCGGTTTCGGACCTGGCGTTTCTCCTTGGCTTAGGATATGACTCTGTTGTATCTGGAAAGCCGCACTCTTGATTAGCTCACGCCATTCGCGCAGATCAACTGTCTTTGAATCCCAACACCTGAAATCGACTTTAGCTAGTAAAATCTCACCTAGATCACAACCTGGTAAAGGAATTTTGTTTCACTAATTGCCGCTTCCATGCACTAAGTTGGCCGTATAAAACTGCTTCGGTATCCTCTTCGAATTCATTCTACTGACGTGCCTCAGGCACATCAGGGGCCGCAGCAGACATGCAAATACATGTATAACAATACACAGACATAGGTTACATATATTTGGCATCAACTTAGCCTTTATTATTATTATTATATTATATTTCTAATGGCAAAGTATATGTATTATATTGCACACAGTACCCATATATAAACATAACATCCGTGTAATCTATAGTTACATTGTTTGATGATTCCACGATGAATAGAGCCACCCAAGATTTCGCAAAATAGCGTACCTTATTCGCTTTCGTTCTTCACACAACTTTCTAGTCCGCTATTGTCCGGTCCACTCACTACTTCCGCACGTTTAAGCAACCAGCTGCGCTACTCTTACTTTTAAATGAAGTCGAGCAGGTTCCTATGGTACAGTATCAGTCATAGTACCATAGCCAGATACAAAAACCTACAAAGGTAACTGAAAGGGGTGTCGGCGAAACAGCACAACATATTAAAGCTGCAGTATAAATTATTGCCCGAATGCTGCATTTCGTCATAAGCTACCTGGGACAACTCCTATTCTACGTAGGCACTAGTGACTGTTGAGTGTGTCGGCAAATATATATGTATTAATTAGTAACAGCACTCAAAGCGCAAATCACCTGTAATCCGCACACAGATTGAGGGCCTAATAGTTATATTTCCTCAGTTTGAACATTTAGACAAATAGTCCGTGCAAAATCGCTAACATTTATGTCATAAATACCTTTCAAAAACTGTTCGTTTTTAAGATAATTGCGCCGAACAAAGTAGTCCTGCGAGATCATAGTGTAGAAACCAAAACAACTGCAACCAGAAGGACCCATCAAGTTAGTTTAAAATTTACCCCATTCCACCGAGTTTCACACTGCGCTGAGTAGGCCTTTCTATTTTATCTCTTTCCGCCTTGTTCCAATCAGCATCATGCCATACTGAAGCTACCATGATTTCACACATAACAAGCACAATGCTTATGGGTTATCATCTGAGGCGCATGATTTGAACACGCTGAGCTCAATCTGGGTGAAATTGTTCGTTGGTACGACAAGCCTCTTTTTCAGTATTCTGTGTTGGCGCGTGTGCCCTTGGATATTCATTGTCTTAGCTTTGCTTTTTCGTTTTCAAGGCGTGTGTATGGTTTAAAACCAGTGCTTTAGTAGAACCTGTCAGCCTTTTAATGTTATAACGAATGCAGTTCTACTTCTATTCCGCAGAACTATGTGATCGCCGTGGACCAGGCTCTTCCTATGTTCCTATTTTGTCTCATTGAAAAATGCGATGAGTAATAAGTTCAAACATTTACTCCTTTAGGTAAGATTGGCGGCTTATTGAATTCTCTGATTACTGTATTTCTAAAGTGGAACACAGTATGCCATTCAGGAGAGAAAGCCGTTGAATTCGGAGTGAAAAACCACGCCTAATTCGATATCGTCATTTATAAGCAACGCATATTCTTGCATATTTGGCCTACATATTTCCGTCATGAATAATTTTCAGATGTGTGTAACTTTACACTTAACCAGCTGATCAAAACAATGTAGGGAAAGCAACCCTAATGTACCTCTGTAGTGGACATCTAGATACTATTGCCAGCTGTTTTGCCTTATCTTCGTCCAGCTTGCTTTGAGTAAATATTTGTCCTGAGAAGAAGGAAAACTGCTATTGTTGCAAGGTCTTAGAATGTCACCTAATTTATCTTATCATTAAATGCTTTACTTTCTGTCGATTGGACAGTTGAAACCAATGGAAAAATTCTGCCATAAAGTGCCTACTTGATTTTGAGTACTTCTATTGAGCTTAATGCCAAAACAGTATTCACAGGCGTGACATCTTACGGGTACTCATGAACACTACGTAAGCCTTATCTCTCACTGTTCCGGTAACACTAAGTTAAACTACCTTAATTAGTTTGGTAACTCTGTGTGAGTTTTGTTGCGCTAATTCAATTTTTCAACTTGTTTCTCTGTTTGACTTCCAAAAAATAAACCTATAGTGTGTTTATATTCTTATCAACCGTGAGTCGCTCTCTTCGATACACTAGGTGTCTAATTTGGTGTCTATTGTTACAACAACAATTTCAGATAGTCAAGTATTTGAGCTATTTTGACAGCCCTTATATGGTTGGAGGAGTGGTTCAATATGCAACAGATTAAATCTCGCCGGCTATCACCTAACAGTGTATACTGAAACTGCTGACACGTTGTTCGCCAACCATGTTATCCCACCGTTGTTATGCTGCGTCAAACACAGCACTATGTGTTATCGCAGTGCAATTCATGGTTCCTAAATGCTGTCTTGTAAATCCATGTTATCAATAACAGCCTAATGTCTTCGCTTAAAACCCTACGAGTTGCTCGTGCCCTTAGCTGGTCAAAAACTACGCATTTATATGGCCGTTGTCACTGAAGTGCTCACATTCACTGATCATTCATACTGTTCGTATCCGCTTCTATGAAGCTACTGTTGCAGCCTTACCCTCCGATTTAGTCCTTGTCCTCTCTCTCCGCATATTATATGCGATGAGAATGAAGAGCTAATCTGTAGTAATGTTTTAAATTTTAAGCTAGTTTTGGTTGCAGCAATGCAGCAATAGCTTATAACGGATGAAGAGGCAAATGATTTACATGTTCCTAAGGATGGTTAGGATAAAACTTACAAGATACGAAGACCAGTGTCGGTAAGATAACGCGCGTGATGCATGACTTAAAAAAGAGGTTGCATTGGCACATGAGTGAGTTTGCCTACCTGGATTTAAGAAGTATAATGACACCAACCCCTGTTTGTGCTACACTACTTACATCAGTTGAATGTCTTGTGCAGTATGAGGTAATATTAATGTGTCAGGATAACGCCAAAGTTTTCTGAAGGGTGTTAACTTTGGGGTATTAGTTATATACGCCAGGAGGGCAATTGAGGGCTGTGACACTCGGAGAAAACAGTTTGTCGACATTCCAGTTGACTGTTCCGCATAGCCAACTTAAGTCGCTGATCTGTTTAAGATGTGCTTTGATTGAGTTTTCAGAAGAGATTAGCGTTCGTCGTTGGGGTTTGTTACGAACTGACACATAAATATGAGGACTCCCCGTAGATGCTGATAAGGTCTACTGTAGGCTTTTAAATTTTGCAGACAGTTTAAATCTCTGACGAACTGCGTCGCCCAGTGTTGTGCTGTATCGAGCACAGTGAGGTTGTGCTTCCACCAGTGTGGGGACGCGTAGCAGCGTCGACAATACATCGCCTGAAACAGTATGTGACTAACTAGGTTCATCACCTGGCAGCTCATAGGCAGGACAAATTTAAATGTCGTTGTTGTTGTGAAGGTACGTCGTGCGACCCAGGGAGAGCGTGTACTAAAAAAGGCACGCAAGGGATGTCTAGCAGGCACTTTAGTGTTTCAGTAATTGTAAAAGGTGTGTGGTTGAATACTTGGGGGTAATCATGATCTTGCGTATAGGCATGAAGTGTGAGGACTTGATGGCTTCACACTTCGCAGATAGGTAGAACCAAAATGTTGTGTTTATGGCCACGCTCTCTTGTAGCGGGTTGTTGGCTAGCCTACATGGGCTCTGTGCGGAGCAGGAATTCTCTGCGCTTGATTTCTGGCGAACATCGTGAACTCTTGTATGGCCTTTTGAAGCGAAGCTTGATGGTTAGGACCAAGCACAACTCTATCAAATCGTTATAATGTTACTCTAAACGGTTCCTCCCGAGACAAAGTTTCGGCACGGTGATGCATGTGAGATGATTGAATCAGACAAGCCCAGGTTGTCGATTGTGTCCTGTGAGGGAGGATTGTGAGGTGATTCATTTCGGGTCACAGCTCATTATCATGGGGCATTTATCCGAGTCCCGTGTTCATTCATGAACGGACGCTGAATCCTTTTCAAAAAAAGATCCGGCGGATTATGTTAACGCAGAGGTGGCTTGCCAAGCGGTGCTGTGTGAATCTGTTGGCAAATCCAGTCAGGGGTCGTCTCGATGGGGAGCATTCGTAGCTAGAGAACGGATCAGCATTTTCACACCACTGAACATCGGATAGGTTGGATCCGTAGTTGGCAGAGACATTGAGAATTTCGTCGAGTATCTATATATCTAAGATGATCCCATGCGGCACAATGTAGGGCGGAAAGCATTTAAGTTACGTGATCAGCTGCCGAACCCACTAGCAGGCCCGTCGCGACGTTATTAATGCGTCTCGATCACGTGGAGTACCTCGTTGGTGTAAATACTTTTTGCGAAGGATGGGGCGGTTCTAGTTTGCCGGTTCGTGAGAACGCATTGGACGTTCGAGGCGTAAGCTGTACGTCGGATGAGTAATAATGATGAGCTGATTACAGTTCCG
>CALYDF020008356.1:0-11693 GCA_944474145.2 Dicrocoelium dendriticum | reverse complement strand
TCATCATCATCATCATCATCATCATCATCATCATCATCATCATCATCATCATCATCATCATCATCATCATCATCATCATCATCATCATCATCATCATCATCATCATCATCATCATCATCATCATCATCATCATCATCATCTCTCATCATCATCATCATCATCATCATCATCATCATCATCATCATCATCATCATCATCATCATCATCATCATCATCATCATATCATCATCATCATCATCATCATCATCATCATCATCATCATCATCATCATCATCATCATCATCATCATCATCATCATCATCATCATCATCATCATCATCATCATCATCATCATCATCATCATCATCATCATCATCATCATCATCATCATCATCATCATCATCATCATCATCATCATCATCATCATCATCATCATCATCATCATCATCATCATCATCATCATCATCATCATCATCATCATCATCATCATCCATCATCATCCATCATCATCATCCATCTCATCATCATCATCATCATCATCCATCTCATCATCATCATCATCATCATCATCATCATCATCATCATCATCATCATCATCATCATCATCATCATCATCATCATCATCATCATCATCATCATCAATCATCATCATCATCATCACTCATCAGCATCATCATCATCATTCATCATCATCATCATCATCAGCAGCATCATCATCAGCATTCATCTCATCATCATCATCATCATCATCATCATCATCATCATCATCATCATCATCATCATCATCATCATCATCATCATCATCATCATCATCATCATCATCATCATCATCATCATCATCATCATCATCATCATCATCTCATCATCATCATCATCATCATCATCATCATCATCATCATCATCATCATCATCATCATCATCATCATCATCATCATCATCATCATCATCATCATCATCATCATCATCATCATCATCATCATCATCATCATCATCATCATCATCATCATCATCATCATCATCATCATCATCATCATCATCATCATCATCATCATCATCATCATCATCATCATCATCATCATCATCATCATCATCATCATCATCATCATCATCATCATCATCATCATCATCATCATCATCATCATCATCATCATCATCATCATCATCATCATCATCATCATCATCAAAGTGAAGGCTCAACATCCGGTTGTAATTTTACGCTCGCTCCCAGGCCATCTTATTGTAGTTTTTGTGTCCTATATTGAATTTGTTGCAACAATTTATAATTCTGTGTAATTTTTGATTCTGAATTTCCAGTGGATATTTTAGACCCATTTTTGCACAATTTTCTAGTTTTTCTTCTGCTGTGTTTAGTCGATCCTGGTGGTATCTAGCTCGTGTCCTTTCAAGTAAATTTTGTCTCCTTGTTTTATTATTATAGCAGTTACATCCTCTAGTGAGGGCAATTCGACTCTAGTTAATCCTTTGCGTTTTCGACATAACTACCTGTATGAATTATCCAAACTTCTGTCCAGATGCACAACACTGATTTTTCTCTTATCGATCGTTACTTAGTTGAAATGGCGAAACAGTTACCTTGTGGAATTTGCTGCAAAGTCGTTGGGCATCGAGCTAATGCAATTACTTGCAGTCTCTGCGGTGTAAAGCTTCATATTACTTGAGTTGGTCATACCGTAGACAATGTCCGTGTAATTCAGGCCATTCAGAACGAATTTTTGAAGACCGTTTGTAAACAGAGTCAAGCTAAGCTTGTGCAGAATAGAACCAACAAGTCTAGAAAGCGGACCAGTACAACGAAGTGCTCTAAAATGGCCAGCTTGCCTTGTGCTACACCGCAGGCAGGGGAGCAGCCAGTGCCTAATACAAGATCGCATCCATCCTTGAAGCAAGGTATGTATGTATGTATGTAATCTCAACAGTCTAGTAACTAGACATAGAGCCAAGAAAGCCATGGAAATCAGAGTATAAGAGACAGTCATTGCGTCATAATCGTCGTGGCATGCTAGCTGAAGGTGGGCAACACACTTCAGTTAATATGCCGCAAGAAAATTTAATATTTTGACAAAAATACAGAACAAAACCATTTTAGTTTGTTTGTCACACGCCGATTTTTCTCTTTTTTGTCATTTTCAATGTTTGTAGAATTAAACATGTGAATCAATAGAACTCTGTACACAATTCTTCCACTGGTTCCGGTTGCGAGCCATGTCTTCATGCGTGTTAAAGTGTTGACACTCCTCATCTTTGGGTCCCCATCCTGGAAGACGTACGGATCCAACAGCGGCTAGACACGACGTCAGCGATTTCATGTGCTGCCGCCAAGTGGAAGGCTGACCACTACGCGGTCGCCTCCAGCCAGGTCCTTGACGAGCGAATAGAGCGCGACGCGGTAGACGCTCAGGTGCCATGCGTAGGACATGACCGAGCCATCTAATCTGGCGCAACAAAACCAGTTTGTTGAAGGAAATACTTGCATTCCCCAAGATGCGACGTCGAACGTCATTACTATTAACTCGATGTTGCCACCGAACACGAGCGATCCTCCTTAAGCAACCGTTATCGAACGCAGAAAGACGACGCATGTCTTCCACGCGAATCGGCCAGGACTCGCACCCATACAACAATACTGAGCAAACTGACGCGCTGTAAACGCGGAATTTAGTGAGAATGAGACGTCGCGACGACGCCACAAGTGCCGCAGATTGACAAATGCTGATCGAGCTTTAGCGATACGAAGCGAAACTTCTTTGCTGATAGTGCCGTCAGCGGAAACACAGCTTCCAAGGTAGACGAAAATATCTACCTGTTCAAGTTGTGCACCTTGGAGAGTGAGCACGGGAGCAGGTGAAAGCCAATCCTTGAGCAGTACTTTACACTTCGATGGGGCGAAGCTCATGCCATACTTAGATGCTTCAACCGCCAAACGATCCAGAATGAGTTAAATACCCTGAGATCGTCACCAAGTAAAGCGATATCATCAGCATAATCTAAGTCGGTCGCGCGCTCACTCGGTAGAAGCTCTAGGCCAAACTGTTGGAAACCTTATTGGGCATTCGACAGAACGTCTTCGATTGCGAAGTTGAAGAGAAAGGGGCCCAGGACAGCCCTGTCGCACACCGCTATTGACAGCGAATTGCGAAGAAAGCTTGCCATAGACCCTCACTCTGCCGGATGTGTGAAGGTAAAGTGCTCGTAAGATGGCGGTATATTTCTCTGGCACCCCTTTCTTTAGTAAGCAACGCCATAAAGCAGGTCGATCAACGGAGTCAAAAGCGGCACGTATGTCTAGGAATGCAACGATAGTGGGCCTGTGATAAATGTGGCGATGTTCAAGGAGTTGGCGGAGCGTGAAGATTTGATCCACGCATCCGCGGCCAGGACGGAAACCAGCTTGTTCTTCACGGTAGTACGATTCACGTACTGGGGATAGTCTACGAAGTAGAATGGATGCCAACAGCTTAGAGGCAACCGAAATAAGACTAATCCCGCGATGATTTGCACATGAAGTGCGAGCGCCTTTCTTGAAAATTGGGACAATAACTGATTCGCCCCAAGAGGGAGGCACTTTCTCTTCATGCCAAATTTTTGCGAACAGCGCGGTTAGCTGGTTAATGACTGCCACACCGCCATACTTGAATAGCTCCGGAGGAAGTCCGTCTAAGCCGGCAGCCTTGAAGCGCTTCAAGCGTCGAATCTCGAGGCAGACTTCTGCTTCGCTGGGTGGATTCAATGGACTAGCCAAGGTGGACAGCAAGGTGTACTGCATGTACTGATGGATGGTGGAGGCCAGTTGAACTGCGAGTGAAAGTGCTCGGCCCAGCGGTCCATACGCCTCTGTTGGTTGGTGATCGGAGACTCATCCACCTCACAAATGACCTCACTGACACCAGGCTTCCTGAGGCCAGTGGACCGAATGAGTTGGAAAAGCCTGCGAGTGTTACCAGAGAGGGCAGCAGTCTCCATCTCTAAAGCACGCTCAGACCACCATGTCTCGCGATCCTTGCGGAGGCTTTGCTTGAGCAGCCGGTTGGTAGAACGGCGCCGCTCGTTGCAATCTGATTCCGCGGAGATATCTTTGCGGCGTTCGAACAGCTCCAGAGAACGAGCAGAGATCCAAGACTTCAAAGGGCGTCGAGTTAGACCGCAGCATGACTGTCCGGAAATGGTCAGCGCTTTCCGTATACAAGTCCAGTGTTGTTCCACTTCTCGCGGTGGATTGCAACTGAGTGCATATGCCAGTGAAGACTGATAGCTCTCCTGGACAGAGGAATCAGTTAATCTGTTTACATCAATCTTGCGGTGCTTCGTGTTTCGGGATCCTCCAAAACACATACAGATTTTCGCGCAGACCAGACCATGATCTGATTCAACGAAGTTGGACCAAAAGGACTTGCAGTCCAGTACGCTGCCGCACTATCTGAAGCTAATCGGAATGTGATCAATTTGAGGCCAAGGTTGTGTTGGCGAAGGGGGACACCAGGTTGCGGAACGCTTCTTCGTACGCCTGAAGCTAGTGCTCGAGAGAAACAGACGGTTGTCCTCGCACAACGTGAGAAGTCTCTCTCTGTTATCAGAGCGGTTCTCATCAAGCGAGTGATGACCACCAAGGTGGCGTTCGTATGGTAACAGGCGGCCAACCCGTGCATTAAAATCCCCAGCAAGGATAACGACATCCGACATTTTAGCATTCGTCAAGAGCTGTTGTAGATCTCGGTAGAAATCGTCCTTGACCGAGTCGCTACTGCAGTCAGGTGGAGCGTACACAGAGATCACAAACAAGTTGTGTCTCTCTTCGCGTTGCCTGTTGATGCTACATGAACCCCGAAGCCGAACTGCACATAGTCGGCTGTTAATCGGGAACCAGTCCAGTAGTGCCGCATCGGCTTTGCCACTCAGTGCTATACCTACACAAGCCTAAGCCGCTGCGGATGCTTCTGGATCTCCAGAAAGAGGCAGGTGATATCTGGCTTTGTGGTCAGTGGGGGATGTCAATGTAAGCACAGTGCTGGGATCTTGCAATCGGGTTTCTGAAAGGCAGCAGACATCAATGTCTAGGGAATCTAGGGTACGCGCTAGACCGGCTTGCTGTCCAATCTGTATGAGTGTCAGACGTTGAAGCACGCCAGATGAAACGAGGATCGGGGACGAAGGAGGGCCACAGGTTGAATTCCTTGATCTGCGGAGCAACCGGAATCGCAGCCAGATTGTTGAACAGATGAATCGGGTAACCGAAAGTGAGGATTGTTAGCAAACAAACAATTGGCGTGTGATGGAGTAGCGTGACAGTGAGTAGCAGCAACAGTAGCTGATGAGCGCGTTGTAGTGAAGTCCATGGTTTTGTGAGAGGGCGTGATACTACCCGGTTGCGCAAGCCGAAGTAGGGAGTTGACTTAGGGGACTCCACCCCGAGCCTTTGGCTAAATAACCTACCCGCAAGGCAGCGGGGCGAATTTAGGGAATCGCACCCATTGGCAGGCGTTGACTGAATGATCAGCTCATGCGCCTTTGTTTGGTAGATTACCCAACAGGGGCACAATACTCCCCATGAAGTCAGCACCATTGCTGGAATACAATGCCCCACGGAGGTGGAACATTGTCGCCGAACACTTTGCTGGAACGGGATACACACGAACCACCCAGCTGGCACCACGGAGAGGTAGTTCGGCAAGCCAGCAAGGTACTAAAGTTTCAATAGGCTATCTCTCAAGTCCTACCATATGTTCTGTTGACAGTAAATCTCCAGTTTGCAATAAGCAAATTGGTGATAATGAATGGAAAGTGAAACATCAAAGAAAACAAAAGCAGTGTCTAGCGAACTGAGGCGCAGTAGCCTCATGATATTTCACGCACCTGAATCAAGTGATTCCAATCCTTAGGTGCGCTATGAGCGCGAAGTCGAGTTTTTACAGTCATTGATTGATAGACAACTCGATTTAATGAGGGCGGGCTCAAAATTCAGCAGATCGTCCGTTTAGGAAAGAGAATGGAAGGCAAAAGTCGGCCTATGAGGGTAACTTTTGTTGAGGAAGCAAGCCCCAAGTTACTCTTGTCCCGTCTTCATAGACTAAAGGGTCTAAAGATTCGCGTGCGCGATGAGTTATACCCGGCAGACAGAGCAAAACTCAAGTCTGCTATGATCGAATTAAAACGGCGCACAGAAGATGGAGAACCCAATCTGCGAATTGTAAATTTTCGGGTAGTTGCCCGGATTCCTCCACGAATCCGGATCAGCAGGTCTCTAATGCTTCAGGCGCCCCGCAGCTGTTCCTACAGCGGTCTGCGCGTAGCCTTTACTAACGTATGCAGTCTGATGAACAAACGCAATGTGCTGTACGACATTGCAACCTCTCAGCGCCCAGACGTATTAGGCCTTGCTGAGACATGGTTAAACTCCGAGGTAACCACCCAAGAAGTGGAAATCACCGGCTACTCATGCTTCCGCTGCGATAGGCCATCAAATGATCGCGGTGGCGTTCTACTTTACATAAAGTCATCCTCGTGTGGGCGACTAGTGAGCGCCTATCGAAGCGCTGATGGTCTATGTGAGCAGTGTGTTTGTTCGATTCACCTCAGCAGCTGCGAGATGCTCGTATGTGTGGTAGATCGCAGCCCACTGAGCCGCAGTTTGGACTGGTTGCCGCATGTCCGCAAACACATGAGTCGTCCGATGTTCCTACTCATGTGTGATTTCAACTTGCCCCGAATACAGTGGCCTGAAGCTGAACTTCTCCCCGGCCACTGTGAAGTCGAGAGGAAGTTTACGGATTTGCTATTTGAACTTGGGGCCACACAGCACATCAACCAACCGACACGTATTACTGCGCGCGGCTCCATCATGCTTAGACCTACTTTTGACTAGCTGTGAACAGCGTGTGCATAACATTCAAATCTTAGAGCCTCTGGGATCGAGCGATCACTCGATAATCATAGGCAGCTTTGAACTACCACTGCCGTACTCACCCCGCTAGAACCAGCCTTCAACGATTGGAAGGCGGACTTTAATGGCCTCATTCGAGCAGCGAGCCAGACGGACTGGTCTTTACCACAGGTTTCATCTATTGAAACCTTTTGGTCTATCATTAAAGAGGGAGTAAAATCTTTGTGCGCCCGATTTGTGCCCCTCAAATTTCGGAAAGTTGGGCCAGTCAAACCACATTGGTTCGACAAAGAGTACAACAAACTGGCCCGACGACGACGCTGACTATAAAAACGTGTTATGTGGATCTAAAGAAGACTACAATGCGTGCAATGTACAGCGAAATCGCTGCAACAAAGCGAAAACGAGGACACGCAGTGGCTTCGAAGAGGAGCTTGCAACCGCTGCAAAAACTGCTCCCAAGAGGATCTTCGCATACTTGAAGCGGCGCCTGAGGCCTGTGGCCAATGTCCCAGTGTTAGAAGACTCCAATGGGCAGCCCCTAACCTCGAGTACAGATCGTGCGTCCGCTTTGGCGACGTACTTCGCCTCCGTATTTGCAAGTGACCAGGTGTCTGTAATGAGTTCGACGAGCACCGCTCCAGCCGAACTTAACAGCCTGGACTGCAATATTGAGGATGTACGCAAGATTCTAGCAAATCTTGACGGGACGAAACCTGCTGGGCCAGATGGTATACACCCACTGATCCTCAAGTCCCTATCGGCAATCATTGCGCCTTCTGTAACTGAACTGTTTAACAGGTCACTATCCACTGGACTGTTACCAGACGACTGGAAACGCACAGTCGTAAAGCCTATCCCGAAAGGTGGTAACCCAAGTAAAGTGGATAACTACGACCGATCTGCTGCGGCCAGTTTTGGCAAAGACGCTCGAGAAGATCGTAACGACGAGCCTACTGCAACTTCTCGACTCGAAAACCTGTTAACCTCCTCTCAGCATGGTTTCTTGAACGGTCGTTCGTGCCTTACCAACCTACTGTTGACGATGCACGAATGGTTACAAGCGCTGACCAAAGGCCCATCGGTTGACGTCATTTACATAGACTTCCGTAAGGCTTATGACAAGGTTAACCATGCAGTGCTCCTTGACAGACTGCGTATGTGCCGTGTTGGTGGTTCGCTGCACAAATGGATCAGCAATTTCCTTATTGATCGGAAGTGGAGAGTCCAGGTGGACAACCATCTAACTGAGCTGGTATCCATCGAGCAGCTGCGTGCCCAAGGCCACTGTACTGGGCCGATATTGTTTCTAATCCATATAAACGATGTGCTTCAGCTACTACAATCACATTGTGCTTTGTTTCGCAGATGACTTGAAAGTGTGGAGAGTAATCCGCACACTCAATGATTGCGATTTACTTCAGCAGGATCTCGACCGCCTCTCAACATGGTCCGCAGAGGTTAACCTTCCGATCAACCCTGCCAAGTCGCAATTCATGAGGTTGGGTAAGTGTGATCACGGCCGAACGTACACAGTGGCTGGACAACCGTTGCATCCCGCTCCTTTCGTGCGCGACCTCGGTGTACTCTTACGCTGCGACCTAAAGTCCATTGACAACACGAATAGGCTGTACCAAAACAGCCTTCGTATGCTTTGGGCTCTCAGGCGCAGCTTTAGCACTTGGTCCGAAGAGGTTGCCACTCGCCTCTTCGTCTCGATAATACGACCAATGCTAGAGTAAGGGCTCTCCCGCATACTGTCCCATCACCCGGGGCGAAGTAGAAAAGCTTGAGCGGGTGCAGCATGTAGCCACCAGGCTGATTCCCAACTTACGAGGTATGCCATACGAAGACCGATGTAAGAAACTAGGGTTATACACCCTATCTTATCGTCGGCTGAGGGTTGACCTCATCATGACGCACCGGATATTACATCTGGGTGATTACCCCATGTTGAGACAACTACTTCATCTGCGCACACCAAGCTGCACGCGAGGACACCGGTATAAACTTATCGTCCCGGATTTGAAGCGGGTCGCCCATCAACTCTGTTTCGAACGCAGAGTGGTGAATGTCTGGAACGACCTGCCTCAGCATATAGTAGAAGCCAACACAGTGTCTAAATTCAAGATGCTACTAGACCAACAATTTGCAGAGGCAAAGTACAGAGAGCGAAACGATAAATAAAGAGTTCATGTCCGAAAACGACGAATGATGCAGCTACACAGAGCAACCTCTACTCGCTGCTTCCACCAGTTCTCAGTTCTCAGTCATCATCATCATCATCATCATCATCATCATCATCATCACATCATCATCATCATCATCATCATCATCATCATCATCATCATAATCATCATCATCATCATCATCATCATCATCATCATCATCATCATCATCATCATCATCATCATCATCATCATCATCATCATCATCATCATCATCATCATCATCATCATCATCATCATCATCATCATCATCATCATCATCATCATCATCATCATCATCATCATCATCATCATCATCATCATCATCATCATCATCACATCATCATCATCATCATCATCATCATCATCATCATCATCAATCATCATCATCATCATCATCATCATCATCATCATCATCATCATCATCATCATCATCATCACATCATCATCATCATCATCATCATCATCATCATCATCATCATCATCACATCATCATCATCATCATCATCATCATAATCATCAGCTCATCCTCATCATCACCGTCATCGTCATGGTCATCATAATCAACATCAACAAAAACGACGTCAACATCATCATCATCATCATCATCATCATCATCATCTTCATCATCATCATCATCATCATCATCATCATCATCATCATCATTATCATTATCATCATCATCATCATCATCATCATCATCATCATCATCATCATCATCATCATCATCATCATCATCACCATCATCATCATCATCACCATCATCATCATCAACATCATCATCATCATCATCATCATCACCAACAACAACAACCTCATCATCATCATCATCATCATCAGCATCATCATCAGCATCATCATCATCACATCATCATCATCATCCTCATCCTCATCATCCACATCATCATCATCTACATTATTATCATACGCATTTTCATCACCATCTTCTTTAGCGGGAGCAGCGGTATCAACTCTATCATCACCATCATCATCGTCATCGTTATCCTCAACTTTTTTCTTCTGCTTTCATAATCTTTGAGCATCCTCTAACTCATCTTACTCGGCACGAAATTCTTCGTCCTTGCTATCAGCTTTCTCCTTGCTATCCTCGGCATCCGCGTCATCACCATCAAGATCGTCATGGTTTTAATTTTTCTCCTGTCATCATATTATTCTTTGTCGTACACTTGCTTTGCTACTTCTTCCATAGGTTTCCTTTTTGCGTCCTAATGCTACATGTATATCATTGATCTCGATCTGCATTGGAGTTCCGCTTTTCGCGGGCGTAGTTCTGTAAACAAATCGAAATCCCGTTTTCTCATTTTGGGTATATCACGTTCTGTATATTACGTGGGTTTAGGCTTTACGCTTTGACTTGCATGTTAATTGAAGTGTGCAATTCCACATCACCAGTGTTTCTGTGCATTTATTGGAAGTAACACTGGACATTTACTCAAGTCGTTACGATAGTGGAAGTTGAAATATGACTGTTTTTTGACATCTCGCCACTTCTCGTCAAGCCGTAACTACCTTGAGGAGAACCATCATGGGGTTACTAAGAAAGCAACGGAATGCAATAAGAAAACGCAAGCCAGATCGCGATGGGGAACTGCTGGACCACCGCATTTCCACTTACTTCTACTCTGATTGACTAGTATACCATCAACTGAAACGAACCAACATAGGATTACATAAACAGGAATTGTTGTACTAGCTCTAATGCATCAACTATAGCATATGACGATACCGCTGATGAAGCCGAAATTATGTACCCGGTACGTGGACGAAACGTTTGTCATCAGCAAAAGATATTACATAGAAATGGCGCATAAGCTACTAAGTAACATATTCCAGGATATAAACTATACCACTGAATGAGATAAGGACAACTAATTAATAACGTTAGATGTAGTGGTCCAAGAAACATTGACGATAAACTTCAGACATGTGTAAACATGAAGAGGACCCATACAGAGCAAACCCTAAACTACTACAGAAGCCAAGCACTTAAGCACAGGAAACGTTGCATAAAATGACCTATCCGAAGAGTTGAAACCCGTTTCAGCACGAAGTAATTAATGAACGAGTAAAATAATCATATATGCTGAGTAGTACAAAACCACGGGTGTCACGAAATTTTGTCAGCGGAAACAAAGATAATTATGTGTGGACGACAGCGAAGTCACACAACTAAACGGGTAGTATTTTCTTCCATTAAGAGCCTGTCTGTACTAACTTCGAGATTGCTACGACTCATTAAATGTCGGTAGCATCCGAAGCAAATGGTACTTAGAGACGCTTATCCCCAAAACCGAAAGGCAAAGTCCTCCAATGCAGTCGGAATGAACTCGTCTACAAGATAAACTCTAAAACCTGACAACCATTAAATCGAACAGACTCCAGGGAACTATCAACACGGCTCAACGAACACAGTTCAAAGAAGATTTGCATGAACTGATCGCTAATATTCATTTTTACTATCATGTCACCACGCTCACTGGATTCAGGACAGGAAACAATACGTCGATACTGGACGCTGTGCTCAAGAACGAACATCTCATGTTTGACAAGTTATTGATGGATAGTTCATTAGGTCTCAGTGAGCATGTAGT
>CALYDF020008355.1:0-11785 GCA_944474145.2 Dicrocoelium dendriticum | reverse complement strand
CCTCCTTTTCAGGGTACTCAGCATAGCATATATAGTCAAAGAATAGAGTGACATGATCACTACTATCCACTGGTGTGCTTGTAACTATCTCGTCAACCATGAGTTCTTCGTTAGTTAGCACAAGATCCAGTATCGATGGTTTGTTTGCAGTTCGAAATCTGGTGGGAGAGGTTACGTGGTTGTACAGAAGGTGGCTAGCAATTAGCTCTTACAAGCAGGCTTTAAACTGCGTACCGTCGGTTGCTGGCGTTGCTATGTCGTGCAAGTTCAAGTCTCCAGCGATAAGAATGTTGGTGTAGGACTTGTTCAAAGCAAACTGAAGGACGTGGTTCAGTTTGGAGTCCATTTCGGACGTTGAATTTGTGGGCGGAAAATCACGGCTAGTAGACATGTGACCTTGTTTCGCAACCATAGACGGCACCAAAACGAATCAGGAGCTCAGATTTTCGGGTGATCGATAACTTCACATCGGAGGTTTGTATTATAGTAAAGAAGCACACCGCCACCCCTTCCGGTTCTATCAGTCCGAAGCAGCGACATACCAGGTAAATTGGTCTCAGAATCGGTCATCTCAGGGTTTAACCATGTCTCTGTAATCATGACGAGGTCCCGCGGTTGTAAGGCATGGAGTTCTCTAAGGTCGGCCAACTTACTTAGAAGGCCTTGAGTGTTTGTTTACATGCAAGATAGAGCTTTTGTTGTTGGAAGAGCATTAATGGATGCCAACTTTGTGTTAGGTTTTAACCCGGCCGTTAGGTGGCCGGCCATTGATCGTCTTGTGGTTTATGAATTTCAGTCAAGTTGCATGGCATTATTGAGCGTTCCTGAACAGAAGTTTCACTCGTGCTGTGCTCTGTCCTGTTGTGTGCCGTGGGCGCTGTTATGTCGGTCTCTCCGCAGGACTGTGCAGATAAAGAATTTGCAGCGTTTGCAAGTTCCATCGAATTGCTTCCGACTTTTGGCCGTTCGCCTGCTGCCTTTAGCCGGATCTCTCTTGGCAACCTAGCTCGAAACTTTAACCAGCTATCCAACAGAACTTGCGCCATTCCCTCGGAGTGTAGTATTACTTTCATTAGGCTTGGACCGCAGCCCTTGTAGTTAGGTGATGACGGAACTCTTGTCAGGGATTTGGCAATAACATTGTCAACAGAGAGTGCTTCGCGGATGTAGCACCACTGCTCTCTGTCATGTGTTTGCGCATCGTGATCAGAAGAATGCAGAAGCTCGGGAACACCATGAACAATTTTTGTTTGCTTACTATCCCTATTAGGAATGCCGCGTTGCTCAACTGCTTCATTTGGGCGATCTTTCCAAGGTAGATCAGGTAATATGCGCACTCCGCTCGGTGAGTTGCGAAGATGAACTGCAGAGAGCAGGACAGCCTCTGTCTCATCTGCTGAGTTTAGTGTTACTCGGAGAATTCGAGGTTCCCAAGAGTGCACTGAGATCGGGTGACGCGCTACGCGTTGCAGCATTGCAGGCTTCACCCGAATACCAAATGTATCGCAGCTGGAACTCCACTGGTTGCGATCGTCTTGCAATTTGACTTTTATTGTGCCAGATTTGGATTCGGGAACATTGGTGTACACGAGAGTTAACGCAGCGTGGTTTTGTCTAGCGAATGTTGGCTTTATAGTTTTGCCGGCAATTTGGGTGGTTTAGAAGGCACCACTGAATTTGACGGTGAAAACTGCATTGCGCCTCGCGTGCTCGGTACTGAAGATGGACCTATGTTTGTCGCTCCCGGTGTGTTTGTCGAAGCAATCGTTGCGTATGTTACCTGCTTGCTATCTGCACCGGATTGCCTTCGGCTCTAAGCTGTCGGTGTCATGGCTGAATCTCCAGTTGAATCGTCTATGGATAAGTGGAAGCAGGCATGTTTGAGACTAGTCCATTTATGGTAGTGAGGTGACCCAGTGGATTTAGAGTCACAGACGCTGCAGTGCGGTTGGAGTGTCTAGCTCTCTTCTTCGGCTTAGATTCGGAGCTTACTTTGGCTGGGTGAGGTATTATCGTGGACATACTTACCTCCGTGGGATCGATCTTAGTATTTACAAAATGCGCGATTATCTCAGTCATCCTATCGCACTTTTTCATGAGCAAAGATAAACGGTTGACAACTGGAATAACTTCACATGTTGGGCAAAACAAAATTGTGTTAGCAACCTTGTTTTTCTGTCTCACTTCTCGGACGGATTTGCCTACACATTGCGGACAGTACGATCTTATGCTACTAGAACAGATAAAACTTATCTTAAGTACTTTACTGCAATTGTCTGCGCAACATGGGCGACTGTGAACCAGTGGAATGCTAGTCGTCCTCTAATTGCTTACAGCAAGGCCTATCTAATTGCTCACCTTGATGAGTGTTCTCTGCACCAGGCGTGGCACAAACAAATCAGTAGATGCACACGAATTGAGTTGTTCAACCGCACCAAGGTCAAGCGGTAGAGGCAGATGGAGGTCGTAACTCGAAGACTGTCGGCTTCGGCGAGCAATCGACTTGCAGTTGAACACACACACACACGCAAAGCGGCAGCGTGTGTTAATCGGCTTGCCTTAATCGAGGATGCAGTTGGAGCGCTGCTAAGCCTACCTAGAGCTGCTCAGTTGATGAGCGGAGCAAAAAAGCTGTATCTTTGTTATGCCGCAAGTTACGTGGATGGTTGCCGCGTATTTTGGGCGCCCTCACTTTTTCTTCCGAATGAGACTAAAGTCATTTCCTACAAACCGGTTTGGTGGAGTTGCACAAGTGGAATTCTGCAATGCATATGCCGAAGACTGGGCACTGGAGCACGAGTATAATCCACCCAGGTTAGATCCAAGATTTGGGAAGCACTGAGTAGAGCTCGTCGAACTGGTTCGAACAAGCGCACACGCAATATTGTGGGGGGGGGGGGAGGATTAGAGTGGTCACAGAGGGCAAAGCGAGAGCCGAGTTAAAGTGCGGCCGACGCGAACTTGGGTTACACGATAGTGACTGCATCAAACCTCCTCCGTATGAGATCTAATCGATCCTAGACTACTTCGTGCCACCATCCGTCAGAAGCCTACGCTGATTCCTCGGCAAAGTCAACTACTGCGGCTGATTCATACACAACTGTGAACATCCGTAACATGGACAGTCCCAACAATACTGTTCCTGTTGCTTTATGGCTTGCTCATCTGAATCAATTGTCACCGACACCCACCGACCTGGAGAGAATATCTGCCGCACAACCCAGTGATCCTGAGATTATCCAACTCCGATCAAACGACTCATTACTATATGTGCATTTACCATCTTCACGGATCAGAACACCTTACTTTTGCTCGTTTGGTTCTTCTGATCGCTTCTCACCTCGAGAAATTCTTCAGTTGGATTACATATCACAGTGTACCACCGACATTGGACACATTGAGACAGCTGACGTGTTGTAGCTGACGCATTGTCCAGCTTTAGTCTTCATGAGGTTTCGCGCTATGCAATCAAGCTAGAAGACATCACTGCGCATCAAGAAACAGATCCTGGGTCTGAGAAGATGAAATCAACTGCTTCTATTAAACTTCATCAGCTGCCTGCTCTCGAGTCGGAACCTCGAATCAACTATGATATATCCAGCGGAATGCCTTAATTATTCGTTCCGCAACATTGGCGGCGAGTTGTATCTGACCACTTGTATGAAATCACCAATCAGAGCAGCCGCGCTACCATCAAGCAGATTAGCAATCGTTACATCTGTCTCAGCTTGCGCTCTAATATCCAACAGTGAAGGAAACGCTGCGTGCCAGAATAGCAAGATACTTCGCCACCCGATTACTGTGCCTGGAACTTTTTCTCTGCCCGACGCTCCATTCAAGCATGTCCATAGCGATATTGTTGAACCTCTACCGCCATCCAACGGTTTATTTACGTGTTGACATGTGTAGATCGCTTCCAACGCGGGCCACACGCCGTGCCACTGTGAGAAGTCTCCGCCAAGACGGCGACACAAACTTTCATCGAAAATTGGATATCCTTGTTTGGCACCCCGTCGCTATCATCACGGACAGAGGACCCCAAGTTAATCCTGCACTGTTTCGCGACCTTAACCGCATAGTTGGCTATTCTCATTTACGCACGACAGCATATCAACCGGCTGCTAACGGTTTAGTCGAGCATTTTCACCGCCAACTCAAAGCCACACTCACTGCGACGCAATCAAATATCCAATGGTCGGAGTGTTTACCGGTCATCCTCCTCTGTATCCGCAACACTGTGGGGGAATATGGCGTTTGTTTCCCAGAATTAGTCTTCGGTACGACACTGAGACTTCTTGGAGGATTAGTACTAGATTCCAGAGTCACCAGCGAAGACGATCCTACGTCATGTGTTGCACGACGGGAACAATACTTCAGTGCCATTCGTCCAACGACACCGCGATTCACTTCTCGTAACCAGCACATTCACCACGGCTTATACATGTGTCCGTCCGTTTTCGTACACCCCGATGCCGTTCACAAGTATTTGACACGGCCTTACGAAGGCCCTTTCAAACTAATCGCTTGGAACGATGTGTATTTCGTATTGGACAGAATTGGTTCCAAAGACTCTGCTAGTATGCGTCACCTGAAACTAGCCTACGTGGAATTCCAGTCACCCCAACAGACTCTCGACACTGACGCTGAACAAGCTCCACCACAAAACACTCGAACCACCCGACCGATGTGCGACTCCAGTGCACTATCGCCTCCCCAACCAGCACTTGTCACCAACTAAGACATACAGAAGCATACATGTTTTGGACATGCAGTTATACTTCCATCCAACCTAGCCAACTACGTCAGATGGCACATATCGAGTGTTCATTTACATGACTCAAGCTCTAAGGGGCGGGAGTACTGTTATTGCAACGAGTTTTCTCGACATTACCTGAAAACGGATGTCCAGAGAAGTTCGCAGCACGGCACTCAAAGGCGAATGCGAATACTAGGAACAAACGGGTGTCCAAAGTCCCTAAGAAAATGCTGTCCATAATGCTACTCTTTAAACGCGACCAAAATGACCGCAGATGCCGATACCGTCCCCGTCAATCTATGCAAAAAGGTTATCACCCGGCTGAGCCTGTGTTTTTGCCGCAAGGTAACAAGTTGCTGTTTAACTCCAACCTGGACAGGCCAGACACTCGAATTACCGCCTCAAGCATATACCTATTTCACAAGACTTGCAGTAGTGAGTTGCTGGGCCCAATCATCCGAGTGCGGTCCGCAGAAGGCTGACGTGCTGGTTGCTTCTTTTCTCAGCTAAGTTAGCCTGTTCTGATCAGCTGACTTCCATATGTACTTGCACGTCTAGATCACATTACTGTGAACTGGTCTGCAAGCTGTGTGCCCTAAGTACGTATACAATGTCATTCCTATTGTGTTATTGAACAACCAGATATTTTTCCATATTGGATGGTAACGTATCCTGAACTGAGCGTTTCGAAATCTTATTAAAATCGTGCTGAAGTCTTTATTCGTCGTTCGGTCCTCTGATAACTCACAAAGAATACAAGATTGTAGGTAATTGATCTCACGAGCTTGCGTGTAAAAACCAAGAATAATCAAGGCACTAGCAAAGCATTCCACCTCACTTTTGTCTGACAGGGATTTCTGGACTCTGGCCTATAACCTATGATCATGCAAACCATTGTAGATGCAACTCATGATGCCATAGTTTCATGGCTTGTAAAGAATCTTGCGAAGGCGATCAAACGTTTCTGAGAAGTTCAGTTGGATGACGTCGACTCCCACTCCAACGTCAACTGTTCCGGTACAAATGTTGCTTGCAATTAACAGTTAGTAGTGCATGGTCGATGTTGGCCGAAGCTAATTTACTCCTAGGATAATAAGCTCTGTTTTTCCAGACACTCAATCAGTGCGGCTAAAATAAATGATATCATAACTTTCGAAAGCACAGCAAGAAGCGTTATTGGGCGATTATTGGTAAGGCCAGTGCGACTATTTCCCTTATGTAGAGGAATGAGGACTCTATTGTTCCGTGTTGGTGTAATTTTGTTCTGCCCAATACAGCGCTGATGGATAATAGCCAGTGGTTCTGCCAGATTACTAGCTTCTGTCCGAAAAGTCTTCATTCGAATGTAGTCTACACCAGGAGAACTGTAGGTACCCAAGGATAATAACTTCCTCAACACAATTGCTACAGTGGAAGTGATAGTAGATAAACGTGACGGTGGAGTAATGGAAACGAGAATACTTGGTCTCGCCAAACTCTGAAATTTAAGTGAGTAATGAAAACTTACGAAATAGGCTGCCTCGCTTGCTGATCGCGTACACCAGTCCGTGGTAACCAGTGGTGGGATCCCGCGATGCACCTTACGAAGGCCATTAACTTAACTGCATATGAGTGCGTTTCGTACAGAACCACCTGATTAATTTTTCTGATGTGCCACCTTGTCATTGCGGAGCAACTTCACACAAAATTCGAGCTATGCCATGTATTAATTGACTGATTGGTTAAATAAACAAAGCATTTCTGAGTGTTTGAACATTCCGAGGCAATGGAACACTAGTTAAGTTGCCGGTCACATAAGTTATGACATTTTGGAACATCGACACTGACACGTTGGGTCCCAACGTTATAATGCTGCAGCAAAACAGTCCGAATGGTGTGTTGATATTGATCAGAGCGCTAGGTCTTTCGTCATGTGGAATCTGTAAATGGGCATCTTTCAAATATAGCATCGAAAAGCACTTGGCTCCACTTGCATGTTGAAGAATATCGTCCGAATTGGCACAGAACAACACGAATGCAACAGACACTGGTTCAATTGGATGTGGTAGTCTCCGAACAAATCTGGGGATTTACAGTTACATTTGAGAGCATTAATTACTATAGGGGCCAAAACCGATGTCTGAAGTAGCATTTAAATCCTTAGCAGCCATATTGTTCGCTAACTTTTCCTTAGGCTCCCGACGATCAAAAATGAACACGGGAGTGCCTTGGACCTCAAGCCCGACAACTGCAACATGCAGGCAAAGTCCTGTTTCCTAGCGGGTCAATATTCGTGAGCATTTGTTAAGGAATCTGTTACCCCAGAGTCCTTTTCTAGATGACAGTTCCCGCAGATATTTTGCTGACAGACATCTATCTCTGAAACCCAGTTATTTAGGCATCTATAGCAGCTATATCCAACTAACGGGACTAGGGTGGATGCTGTTCACTCCAGTTTGCTATACAAGGTAATACTATAGTGATACATACTCACTGTGAAACTGTTTCATGTCAGTTCTCAGTTGCTACTAACCGTCTGGTTGGTATGGGACAACCTATTACCCCGTATCCAAGAAGGGTGATAAGCAATTACCTCAAAGCTGTAGATCGAGCAGCCTAACGAGCATTCTAGTCAAATTACTGGGGAATGTAGTAGGAGATATCTTTAAAGCCTACTTACAGACTGGACTTGCTCAGCCCAGATCAACTCGGTCTTCGTATTGTCCTCCTCCGTCTGACTAACTTGTCGTGTGCTCGAGAATGTTAGGTCAAAGCAGTAAAACAGAGTCAAACGGTTTACATTTTACGGTATCACACTCCAGTCTTTTGTCGAAAAGACAATCAGCTGTCGTCTCCTGACATGCCCTGCGTTGGAAAGTGGTACTCTTAGAGGACGGCGGATGTAATTCGAGTGCGTCTGAGTCTACAATTCCGGAAATCTATCCGCAGCGATGTACCACGGGGCCCGTCTTAGGTCCAGTGTTGTTCACCTAATATATAACGACCTATCTGAGAAGTCTAGTGTAACGTCTCTCCTGATTCCAGACAACCTTAAATGCTGGGGTAGGATCAGTGACCCAGAAGGCCCTCGGGTCTTACAGCGTGCACTGGACGAACTCTGGAGGCGTTCTGCTTCTTGACAACTACCAATAAATCGTTCTAAGTCATCACCAACAGTATCATCCTCATCATTAGCACACGTTAACTCAGGGTGAGAAACACATCTCCGCTAATGTGCCGCAATATAAAAAGATAAGACACACCTCAGCTAATGTGCCGCAATACGAAAAGTTAAGCTTCTAAGTGCTCTACTCTGTGTACTGAGGCTTATGCTTCTTTAACTTTCAGGCGGCGGAAACGAGATGATGCATGTAACGGAGCAGGCGGACTTGGGAGTCACGTTGTCACTGAATTTCAGGCCTCGTGGACAAAACCGCCCGCAAAAGGCTCAGGACTCTGTGGATGATTCGTTGGTCTATCTGAAACCTTAGTTAAAATGTTCTCTAGAATGTACTTAGCTCTAATCAGGCCTGGTTTGGAATGCTGTGTATGAGCAGTCCTTGCTTAATCCAGGACAAGACGGTAGTGGAGCAGGTGTTGTGGGTCGCTGCTCGGGTGGTGTGTGGGCTAAGACGCATGCCATAGCGCGAGCGACTGCTTAATTTGGGCGGTTTTGCAACACCCAGTTTCTCTATGTCCACTCCCATTTTTCTTTTCTGCTTAATTTCCCCCTCCCTTCATTACTTTTAACTTCTACTTCGCGTGACCGGCGCAGTAGGGACCACAAATGTAGGTCACATGGACATTGATCGATTTATCGTGTTGTGATGCTCGCGTGCTGATTTTACACTCTCAACGGACAAATCCATTTGCCAATATCTACCATGAAACAACGACGTTCTCGAAATGGGACATTCGTAGGATTCTCCCACTGTTCTTATTTCGAGCGCAATTGAACTTGGGGCATGCGAACATTGCACGACAAGTAAGTGAAGCTTAGACTGATGTGAATCAGAAAGAATTAATGGCGAAATGTATACAGGTTTATTGACGTTTAGGTCTGTGATACGTCCAGAATAGAGACCGGAAACTATAACAATAACTGCATATTTGCATGTATAATATTGATAATCTGAAAGAAACACTAGCTTCTTATGAAACGATTTAAAGGAACCAAAAGTATAGAATTGTGTGTCCGGGAACAAAAAGGGTATAGGGTGTATGCATAAATTCACAGTTTATATTTTTAAACTAGAACTTAGAACAAAGTATTCCTCAATACCAGCACCAACGAATGACACAGTAATGTCCACTGAAGTGACGGTTGGAGCGCCCTGCGTGATCGTTTCGTCTGCCTCTGACTGTCCCTGTGGGGCACCACTACGACGAAGTTGGTACACACAATGGAATAGTGCTTTCATGTAGGTTAAAACGCTGACCTAACAGGTCCCGAAAGATGGACATGGTGCATATTGCAAAATAAGTGATTGGTCTCAGCCAAAGTAAGTTCACACCGGGGGATTCATCGAGATGTAGTTATTCAAAGCCGTAAACCCACTTCAACTACATAACGAATGGTGACCAGTGTGGCTTTTGTAAAAACCGTGTCACCTGATGAAAACGTGCAGGCTATGAAAAAGTATACTGGAAGCCGTCCGTCATTGAAAACACTAACAGACACTCGTGTGTGTCAAGGAGCAATGGGTCATGTGAAACGGTGTAGCAAAACGGTTGTGCGTCCAACTATGATTTTAAATTGCTATAGCGTATAAGCACAGATGACAGAGTGCGGCAGGGCATTTCACGCCTGGCAAACACGTACGGAGGAGAAGTCCAGACAGTATTCCAAACGACTGTAATATCTTATCAGCTTGAGATAGTAGCCTTTCAGAATCGTGTTATGATTGAGCGCCAGCAAATAGTGGCAGGTGTGATTAGTGTCCCACAAAATCTGGTAAGTCGAAAAGTTGGTATGGTTCGCTGAAGATCTCAAACACTCTCAACTCTTGTACATAGGGCAAATGGTACCGGCTTTTGACATTCTTGGCTGCCTGGCGTTTAGGGGTCTCTGAAGCACTACGATCTCCACTTAAACATGGCTGTCAGCTCTGTATTGCATATAACACGTGTGGACGTGTGTACTCGCCTAGAAACTGCTGAAAGATCGACGGCTCAGATCATCTGAATGCACGCCCAATGAAGCTGACTTTTTAAATGTCTGTTCTTGATGCATTTTCAGGCGGATTCGAACAGCCAACGTCAGTCTAGACCAAAATACCCAGCAGAGATAGAAGTTCCTGGTTGTTCAGTTTACCGCAACACAGCTGGTGCCATAAGTGAACCAGTCTTCAGTTTTTCACCGAAGTAGATTCTAGATTGGCCAT
The DNA here is from genome assembly GCA_944474145.2 of Dicrocoelium dendriticum. Classification (NCBI taxonomy): domain Eukaryota; kingdom Metazoa; phylum Platyhelminthes; class Trematoda; order Plagiorchiida; family Dicrocoeliidae; genus Dicrocoelium; species Dicrocoelium dendriticum. The sequence continues at coordinate 1,666 of CALYDF020008355.1, read as the reverse complement.
CCATAAACGCTATCCAGATCGATAACAGCCTTATTTCGTTGTCCAACTACGAGTGACCGAGAGTGTGTCCACATGAGACCGCTGGCCGACAGAGCCATTATCATCAAACTGTTGTGGAAATTTGGAAAATTAGAGCAACGTGCGGCATGAGCAAGGGAAAAGAACACATATTGACTGACTCAATGCATGTTGCCTCTTGGATTAATCAAGCAGTTTTATAGCACCATCCGACCGCCTGATATCCATCCGATGTCGGAGTGAAATGAGTATGGAGAAACGGAAATCTTTTACTTCCTTGAAAACCGCTAGTTCCACGCGAAAAACTGACTGCCATTGCCTAATACTTGCATTCCCTGTTAACACAGATGGATGCCTAGTCGTCCTGGTTGGGAGTATTGTGGTTCTTCTCAGAGTGAGAAGGAAAACGAACAAAAACAATGGCTTAATATCTTCAAATGTCATAATGCATCAAACATTACAGGCCTTTGCCCACAAGCCCCTAATTTCGAACAAAACCGTACCTTCAGTCGGTGTGAGTAGTCGCTACACTGCCGCTGAGTGGCCTTATCTTGTGCTACTGACCGTTCCGGCTGAACATAGTTGGGACGAAATTAAGACAAATACAATTGCTTCGGTGTAACCTTATGGCTTCATTATTGCGTTATTACTATTTGGAAAATTATCTTCCCATTCTAGACAGTTTTTATCCAGGCAAAATGTATTCACGTCGTAAGTTCTTGCTGTGTTAGACCTCTATTGCCCCAGTGACCGAAATCGCTCTCCAGCTTGTTGCATTGGACATCCTAGGTCACACGAAACGAGCACTCAAAATGCTTCAATAGTTACTCAAGTGAACCTTTTCGGTCAATCGTGTTAAGTATATTGACTGAAGCATAATATGTTTCAAATCCCATGTCGTAGCTGTCCTGGGGTAATGTCGTATACTTCAGTGGTTCTCTTCGGAACCGAATACTGCTGTTTAGGCGATCACACTGAGGCAGAAATGCATAAGCAGTGACCGAATAGTGATACAACAGAGTATTGTTAAGATCTATCAAATTTTTCCTGGGTTTCCCATTTTCTTCGGAAAATTGTTTCGGCGTAGCCTTGTTCCGACGGAGTTCGAGTGGGCATTGGACCGAAATCGAATGAGGGTTGATCACGCAACAGACACTCGTGCTACCAAACCATTTGTACTACTACTACTACTACTACTACTACTACTACTACTACTACTACTACTACTACTACTACTACTACTACTACTACTACTACTACTACTGCTACTACTACTACTACTACTACTACTACTGCTACTACTACTACTACTACTACTACCTACTACTACTACTACTACCTACTGCTACTACTACTACCTACTACTACTACTACTACTACTACTACTACTACTACTACCTACTACTACAACTACTACTACCTACTACTACTACTACTACTACCTACTACTACTACCTACTACTTACTACTACTACCTACTACTACTACTACCTACTACTACTACTATTACTACTATTACTACCTACTACTACTACTACTACTGCTACTACTGCTGCTGCTGCTACTACTACTACTACTACTACTACTACAAAAAGCGGCTGGACGAATTTCAACCTTTTGGCAACTGTACCGCTTGAAAATATTGAAC
>CALYDF020008354.1:0-11749 GCA_944474145.2 Dicrocoelium dendriticum | reverse complement strand
GGAGAAATGGTCCCAGCCCTCTGTCAGGCAAGCCTATCAAGAAGCACTGCATAGCGAACTCTCGCTGTCTTGTCCTAATGATACTGAACTTCAGTGGAATTAGATCTCGGCCACTATGCACGACGCAGGCGCATCTGCTTGTCGGCACTATCAGTCGTCATCGCACCAGTCACTGGATATCCGAGAGGTCCGTGAACCTTTTGGAAGCTAGAAGGCACCTCCCGGCTGGTTCCGAACACAATGTGACCAGACGGGCTATTAGGCGTGAACTAAAGTGGAGCCTACGTGCTGACAAGGAAGCCTGGTGGACCAGTCGGGCTCAAGAAATGGAGGAGGCGGGAGCAGTAGGCAATTACCGGAAGCTCTTCCAGCTAATACGCACCACTGGTCCGAGAAAACCAGGTGTCAGTGAGACAATCAGGGACAGCGCGGGTGCGCTGATACACAATAAGCAGCGCCGTATGGCTCGTTGGGCTGAGCACTTTGAACATCAGTTCAGCTGGCCCCCTGCTCCCGGACCTCTTCCTACTCAGGTGATGCAGGACGAGCCATGGACGGTTAGTTTAGAGCCTCCGTCGGAGGCCGAAGTCCGAAACGCGATCACAGCCCTTAATCGTTTTCGTGCCGCTGGCCCGGATTCCCTACCACCTGCACTATTTAAGGATGGTGGTGAGGTCCTCTGCAAAGCACTGACCTCCCTATTCGAACGTATCTGGAACGAAGAGAGTGTGCCGGCTAATTGGAGCGAATCGATTATAGTGGCAATATACAAGAAGGGCAGTCGCACAGATTGTGCGAACCACAGGGGTATTAGCCTAACGCCAGTTGTGACAAAATTACTGGCCTCGATTATCGTTCGTCGCCTCACTGCAGAACGGGAATCTCGGATTAGAGAAGAGCAGGCCGGATTTCGCCCAGGACGTGGCTGTATAGACCATATATTTACTTTGCGGCAGGTGCTAGAGCAGCGCCACGCATACCGCAGACCGACAATAGCTGTGTTCCTCGATTTCAAGAGTGCGTTCGATTCAGTCGATCGATCGATTCTGTTCGAAATACTTGCGCGGAAAGGTGTTCCCACGAAATATGTGAACATCCTTCGTGCTCTATACTCGAACACTAGAGGCCGCGTCAGGGTCTATGGTGCCCTATCGGATAGCTTTTCGACTACAAGTGGCGTTCGACAGGGTTGCCCGATTTCCCCGTTTTTGTTCAATTTCGTCGTGGATTCTATCATGGAGTGTTCCCTTGCGGAATCTCACGATGTAGGCGTTGAAGTGCTGCCTGGTGAACGGATAGTTGATCTAGATTATGCGGACGATATCGTCTTGCTTTTCGACAATGTCGAGGCGGCACAATCAACCCTGAATAGCCTATCCAGAGTGGTCTCATTATTTGGTATGCACTTCGCACCTTCAAAGTGCAAAGTGTTGCTGCAGGACCACCAGCCACTCGATGACCCCTTGACGCTTGCTAACGAAGAACTCGATGTGGTTGATCAATTCACTTATCTTGGCAGCTGCATCAGCAATGATGGGCGCATAGAAACTGACGTTAGCTCACGCATTGCAAAGGCCAGAGCTGCCTTCTTGAACCTGCGTCATCTTTGGCGACAGAAGGGAGTTTCCCTCCGTCTGAAAGGCCGTGTATACAAGGCCACAGTGAGGGCCGTTCTGCTGTATGGTAGTGAAACTTGGCCCCTTCGGTCTGAAGATCTGAGGCGCCTTCAAGTCTTTGATCATCGTTGTTTGCGAAGCATTGCTGGTGTCGGATGGCACCAGCGTGTCCGCAACGATGATGTGCGTAGGCGAGTACTAGAAAGTGATAATCATGCTAGCTCCCTAGAACAACAGATAGCACTGAATAAGTTGCGTTGGCTCGGGCACGTGCTACGCATGCCTGGTCACCGCTTACCTAGGAGGGCCTTGTTCAGTCTACCAGGTGTCGGATGGCGCAAGGCTCGAGGTGGACAGAAATTGACTTGGCAGCGGGAAATGAAGTCACTGACGACCAAACTGGGTGCCGTTGTTCCGTCTCGCCTTCCGGGTTGGAGTCCACGTGACTTACCTTGTGCTTGGCTCGAGACTTTACAGGACATGGCTCGCAACCGACACCAGTGGCGCGTCTGCTGCCGTCTCCTAATCGGATTGTCTGTTTAAAGTGTGTTTGGTGCTGAGTTATCTGCGGGATAATGGCTGATTATGACGCGTGGCAGTGAAAGCCGCAAGGAAGCTGTCTCGTCGATGCCGCCTTATCTTTGCACGACAGCCAGCTGTTTGTGACGGTATGTTGTTAACACAAGGTGTAGGCGCCTTGACCTTGAATGTTTGCTTAGGGCATTAAGGTTTTCAGGTAAGTCCCCCTTTTCTCTCTCTTACTATTCTTTATTTCATAGGTCCTCATGGTTGTATGGCAGCGAAGCATCAGTTCAAATGGCTGATGTACTGCTGTTGATGATGATGATGATGATGATGATGATGATGATGACGATGATGATGATGATGATGATGATGATGATGATGATGATGATGATGATGATGATGATGATGATGATGATGATGATGACGATGATGATGATGATGATGATGATGATGATGATGATGATGATGATGATGATGATGATGATGATGATGATGATGATGATGATGATGATGATGATGATGATGATGATGATGATGATGATGATGATGATGATGATGATGATGATGATGATGATGATGATGATGATGATGATGATGATGATGATGATGATGATGATGATGATGATGATGATGATGATGATGATGATGATGATGATGATGATGATGATGATGATGATGATGATGATGATGATGATGATGATGATGATGATGATGATGATGATGATGATGATGATGATGATGATGATGATGATGATGATGATGATGATGATGATGATGATGATGATGATGATGATGATGATGAGCTTCCAGGGAATGCCGGAACAACTGGCAGACCGGCTCAAAGACACACCCAGCCCCTGTCTTTAGGAACAGGGGATGTAAATCACCAGGGCCTGGCGAAGAGTTCGGGCCCAACTCGAGAAAAATTCTCAACACCATGTTTGTGGTTATCTCCATGTGCGTTTAGGGAGTGGGATGCGTGAGCAGATAGTTATTGAATACCGGGACCTCAGCCGAGTACAGTGATGAATATTGTGAAGCAAGAAGACAGCCACTCGCTTCATCGTCATTAAGTATAGCTTAATCCTCTCGCGAATACAAAGCAGGTACGCCACAACCCACCTTAGTACTTCTTTCCAGATACGAAAGAGCTTTTTCGGGTCAGTACAAGGTTACTCAGCCAGGCAACGCTCATATTGTTCCCGCCTCCAGCGTTTTTTCAGTGTTCACAAATTCCTGAACATTTTGTAATCATAATAGTCAGACGCCAATCATGAGAACTGTAATCTGTCCTACAGTTTTCGTCTACTGGGTAGTAGTGTTCGCAGCTCTCTATCAATCCAAGGAGGGTCTTTAGCGAAAGGCCTTACAGAAACGGTTAGTACAACTTTGTCGACAATACAGAGAACGTTTAAGCGAAGGGTTCCAAGCGGTATCGAGATCCAACTTCTTGGGGTACTCCAGCCCATAACACTTGCAGCCCTTTATAGTCTGAGTGGATCGGCGAGCCAGTAGTTCCGGCGAGATATGCCCCGGTGTTGAAGTGTTTCCTCTTATCCATAGAAAGCAAAGCACATAATGATCACTTGAGCCAAGGGGCTGGAGAATCTTTATATTAGATACATCGAGTGGTTGGGGCGAGAACACGAAGTCAAGGATGTGCGGCGTTTGTTCCGCAATTATCCCATTAGGGGACGAGACATGTTGAGTTAGACCTACAACGAGGACAGTTTCCGGTAGAACAGCATCGAAGGATTCTGGGGCGAAAGCACAGTGAAGTAAATCCCAGTTGACGCTGGGGACATTGAAATCTCCCATTATTAGGCAATCCTCGCCCTTGCCGTGCACTTGTATCGAGTCCAGCACTAGGGATCCGGAGGCCATTGAGGAACTGTAGACATCACAAACCACGAGCGGAATGTATCCGTCGTGGACGACATCAAAGTATCTCAGAAACAACAACTGCATCACAAACAGCCTCTACCGTATGAACCTTTAACTCGGACTTCCAGTAGAGTATGACGCCACCACCAGATCTCGCACCAAGGCGATTAACTACAGAAGACAGATAACCAGGAAGGCGTATTTCAGAATCCAGAATATCCGGGGACAGCCACGTCTCAGTAAGGGTCATCTGGTCAGGATGACACTGTCAGGTGAGGAGACGAATCTCATCCAATTTATTTCCTAGGCTTTGCACACTGGCGGATATCACACGCAATCCAAACTTAGACCCTAGAGCGCGGGTGCGACAAAGATTGGACGCTAAAGAGCTTTCAGAATCTACTGAACTACACGAAAATCCACGCTACGAAGAGTAACTTTACCAATGGGTCCGCGGGCCCGCATTTCATCAACAGCGTTTTTCATCCTCAGACGGTCATCAGGGCAGAAATCCCTCAAGACATGAAATGTTTCGTCCTTAATGCGCGTAGTCCGCCTGAGAATGCGATGACATTTCTCTTCATTTTGACAAACAATTTTCAGAGGACGCACCTTGGAAGTGCCCTCCTGCTTTCGGCCAAGGCGAAAGGCAGGGATGAGATTGATACCTATTGCCCTTCGTCGAAAAGTAAAGAAATATCCGCTTTAGGAAAACCTGGTCATACATTATTCTCTCGGCCGGCGTTTCCTTGTTGGATTCGGGAGCGTTCACGACGCTCAGACACCGCTCACAAGGAGGAAATCTGCTTCCAACCGAAACAGGCAACGATTGTGGTTTTGGGTGTACCTTGACTAGGTCTTCTAGTTGACTCATCTTGTCAAGAGCAAGCTTCAGTTGGGAAGTTGAAGAGTTGTGTCATAGGCCTTTGATTCCTTTTCGCTTGAACATTGCGCCCAGATGCACTCAGTATTTTTGTTGACATAGCATTTCGACTCATTACGGCGGCATATGTTTTCGGCTCACATGGGCTATACCGTTGCTCAACCGTCGTCAATGGTTCCGGAGATGAAACAGATGAGACTCGACTCCGTTTTCCCTTAGGAGTAGTTGGACAAGACGCGAGCAGACGTAAAATGAGACTTGGGTAGTTTTCCTTGTACGAACCACAGGTTGCGCAGGAACGCAAAGTGTTGTGCGGACATAGACCAGCCGCGAGACGTTTATCCATCAGCACAATTCGACAAGAGTTACAAAGCCAATTGGCAATCGGGAAGGTAAACCACGGAAGGTTTTAGTACATCAGTGCATCGATATTACAGCAGGCAATGAGCAGCCATCCATCGCACAAAAAGCATTGAACAGCTTTCCAGCGGGACCTAATCCCTTTACCGCAATCCAAACATCTGGAGCTCATAGTGTTACACCTGAAAAGTTCAAATATTCGGTGAGAAACTTTCAAAGGAAACGATATCTTGTCGCTTTTCTTTACTAGGAATACCTTAGTGGAACGGAAAACCCAAAAGGACGTCCTAAACCGCACCTGATCACGCCAGGTCAGGTACGACATATGATAGAGACCTTCGCCTAACCAGCTTCCTGTTTCTTGTACCGGTAAGTGAAGGGGCTCCCGTCACTTCGACGTTGGATTGACTCTTCTTGCTTCTGTAAAGGAGTGAAGCAAAAACAAGAGCAATCTTTGCAATTACATGTGTCAGCATTAAACTATACTACATATTCCAGTACAATTACAATCTTTCTGGGAAAATGTCATACCAACACTCATCTAATCCCTTTTTGAAGGCTTCTACAGACTCACATTCCAGCATAGAGCTCGTTTGGACCTCAGGGCAAAATTTTTTACGAACCGAGTGGTTAACATTTGGAATACACTTTTGATCTAATGGTAGGTGAGTCTGTACTAACCTTCCAAAGGGGCTTAGATGAGTGTTGTTCTGACCTTTTCCCAAAGATATTGTAGTTGCACTGGATTACGTGTATTCTGATGCCGGACATGAACTTGCAAAGGCTGCTTTTGTTCTGGCTTCGTTCTTTTGCAGAAGCAAGCATAGTCAACCCAACGTCGAAGTGCCGTGGGTTGTACTTTTACCGGTACAAGAAACAGGACGCTCGTTAGGTGAAAGTGTCTATCCTCCGTTGTACCTTACCTGACGTGACCAGGTGCGGTTTAGGACGTCCTTTTGGGTTTTCCGTTCCACTAAGGTATTCCTAGTAAAGAAAAGCGACAAGATATCGTTTCCTTTGAAAGTTTCTCACCGAATATTTGAACTTTTCAGGTGTAACACTATGAGCTCCAGATGTTTGGATTGCGGTAAAGGGGTTACGTCCCGCTGGAAAGCTGTTCAATGCTTTTTGTGCGATGGATGGCTGCACATTGCCTGCTGTAATATCGATGCACTGATGTACGAAAACCTTCAGTGGTTTACCTTCCCGATTGCCAATTGGCTTTGTAACTCTTGTCGAATTGTGCTGATGGATAAACGTCTCGCGGCTGGTCTATGTCCGCACAACACTTTGCGTTCCTGCGCAACCTGTGGTTCGTACAAGGAAAACTACCCAAGTCTCATTTTACGTCTGCCCGCGTGTTGCCCAACTACTCCTAAGGGAAAACGGAGTCGAGTCTCATCTGTTTCATCTCCGGAACCATTGACGACGGTTGTGCAGCGTAGCCCATGTGAGCCGAAAACATATGCCGCCGTACTGAGTCAAAATGCTATGTCAACAAAGTTCCTGAGTGCATCTGGGCGCAATGTCCAAGCGAAAAGGAATCAAAGGCCTATGACACAACTCTTCAACTTCCCAACTGAAGCTGGTTCTTGACAAAATTTCTTGTCAACTAGAAGACTTAGTCAAAGCACACCCAAAAACCACACTCGTCGCCTGTTTTGGTGGGAAGCAGATTTCCTCGTGAACGGTGTCTGAGCATCGCGAGCGCTCCCGAATCCAACAAGGAAACGCCGGCCGAGAGAATAATGTATGACCAGGTTTTCCTAAAGCGGATATTTCTTTACTTTTCGACGAAGGGCAATAGGTATCAATCTCATCCCTGCCTTTCGCCTTGGCCGAAAGCAAGAGGACACTTCCAAGGTGCGTCCGCTGAAGACCGTTTGTCAAAATGAAGAGGAATATCATCGCATCCTCGGGCGGGCTTCGCGACTTAAGGACGAAACATTTCATATCTTGAAGGATTTCTGCCCTGAAGACCGAGTGAGGACGAAGAACGCCGTTGATGAAATGCGGGCCCGCCGACCCAATGGTGAAGTTAATCTTCGTATTGGGGCTTTTCGTGTATTTCAGTGGGTTCTGAAAACTCTTTAGCGTCCAATCTTTGTCGCACCCGCGCTCTAGGGTCTAAGTTTGGATTGCGTGTGATATCCGCCAATATGCGAAGTCTGCGAAACAAATTGCACGAGATTCGTCTCCTTACTTTACAGTGTCATCCTGACCTGATAGCCCGTACTGAGACCTGGCTATCCCCGAATGTTCTGGATTCTGAAATACGCCTTCCTGGTTATCAGTTTTCTCGGACTGATCGCCTTGGTACGAGATCTGGAGGTGACGTCATACTCTACTGGAAGTCCGAGTTGAGGGTTCATACCGTAGAGGCTGTTCGGTGCTTCGGAGATACTTTGGTATTGTGTCCATGACGGACAATTGCTTGACGGACATTGCTTGTGTCGTCTACTGACCCCCAATGGCCTCTTGATCCCGAGTGCTGGACTCGATAAAATGCACGGCAGGGGCGAGGATTGCTTAATAGGAACGGTTTCAATGTCCCCAGCGTCAACTGGGATTTGCTTCACTATGATTTCGCCCCAGAATCCTTCGATGCTGTTCTACTGGAAACTCCTCGATGTGGGTCTAACTCAACATGTCTCCTCACCTTCTCGGCTAATTCCGGGACAAACGCCGCACATCCTTGACTTCGTGTTCACGCCCCAACCACCCGATGTATCTAATTTATAGATTCTCCAGCCATTTAAGTCAAGTGATTATTGTGTACTTTACTTTCTATGTACAAGACGACCCACCCTTCACCACCGGGGCATACCTCGCCGGAACTACTGACGCCGATCCACTCCGCCTACAAAGGACTGCAAGTGTTATGGACTGGAGTACCCCCAGAAGTTGGATCTCGATACCGCTTGGAACCTCTTCGCTTAAAATTGCTCTCTAATGTGGACGAAGTTGTACCAACCGTTGCTGACAGACCTTTCTCTAAAGGCCCTCCTTGGATTGATAGAGAGCTGCGAACACTACTACCCAGTAGACGAAAACTGTAGGACAGATTACAGTTCTCATGATTGGCGTCTGACTATTATGATTACAAAATGTTCAGGAATTTGTGAACACTGAAAAAACGCTGGAGGCGGGAACAATATGAGCGTTGCCTGGCCGAGTAACCTTGTACTGACCCGAAAAAGCTCTTTCGTATCTGGAAAGAAGTACTAAGGTGGGTTGTGGCGTACCTGCTTTGTATTCGCGAGAGGATTAAGCTATACTTAATGACGATGAAGCGAGTGGTTGTCTTCTTGCTTCACAATATTCATCACTGTACTCGGCTGAGGTCCCGGTATTCAATAACTATCTGCTCACGCATCCCACTCCCTAAACGCACATGGAAACAACCACAAACATGGTGTTGAGAATTTTTCTCGAGTTGGGCCCGAACTCTTCGCCAGGCCCTGGTGATTTACATCCCCTGTTCCTAAAGACAGGGGCTGGGTGTGTCTTTGAGCCGGTCTGCCAGTTGTTCCGGCATTCCCTGGAAGCTCATCATCATCATCATCATCATCATCATCATCATCATCATCATCATCATCATCATCATCATCATCATCATCATCATCATCATCATCATCATCATCATCATCATCATCATCATCATCATCATCATCATCATCATCATCATCATCATCATCATCATCATCATCATCATCATCATCATCATCATCATCATCATCATCATCATCATCATCATCATCATCATCATCATCATCATCATCATCATCATCATCATCATCATCATCATCATCATCATCATCATCATCATCATCATCATCATCATCATCATCATCATCATCATCATCATCATCATCAATCATCATCATCATCATCATCATCATCATCATCATCATCGTCATCATCATCATCATCATCATCATCATCATCATCATCATCATCATCATCATCATCATCATCATCATCATCATCATCGTCATCATCATCATCATCATCATCATCATCATCATCAACAGCAGTACATCAGCCATTTGAACTGATGCTTCGCTGCCATACAACCATGAGGACCTATGAAATAAAGAATAGTAAGAGGGAGAGAAGGGGGACTTACCTGAAAACCTTAATGCCCTAAGCAAACATTCAGGGTCAAGGCGCCTACACCTTGTGTTAACAACATACCGTCACAAACAGCTGGCTGTCGTGCAAAGATAAGGCGGCATCGGCGAGACAGCTTCCTTGCGGCTTTCACTGCCACGCGTCATAATCAGCCATTACCCCGCAGATAACTCAGCACCAAACACACTTTAAACAGACAATCCGATTAGGAGACGGCAGCAGACGCGCCACTGGTGTCGGCTGCGAGCCATGTCCTGTAAAGTCTCGAGCCAAGCACAAGGTGAGTCACGTGGACTCCAACCCGGAAGGCGAGACGGACCAACGGCACCCAGTTTGGTCGTCAGTGACTTCATTTCCCGCTGCCAAGTCAACTTCTGTCCACCTCGAGCCTTGCGCCATCCGACACCTGGTAGACTGAACAAGGCCCTCCTAGGTAAGCGGTGACCAGGCATGCGTAGCACGTGCCCGAGCCAACGTAACTTATTCAGTGCTATCTGTTGTTCTAGGGAGCTAGCATGATCATCACCCCCTAGTACTCGCCTACGCACATCATCGTTGCGGACACGCTGGTGCCATCCGACACCAGCAATGCTTCGCAAACAACGATGATCAAAGACTTGAAGGCGCCTCAGATCTTCAGACCGAAGGGGCCAAGTTTCACTACCATAGAGCAGAACGGCCCTCACTGTGGCCTTGTATACACGGCCTTTCAGACGGAGGGAAACTCCCTTCTGTCGCCAAAGATGACGCAGGTTCAAGAAGGCAGCTCTGGCCTTTGCAATGCGTGAGCTAACGTCAGTTTCTATGCGCCCATCATTGCTGATGCAGCTGCCAAGATAAGTGAATTGATCAACCACATCGAGTTCCTCGTTAGCAAGCGTCAAGGGGTCATCGAGTGGCTGGTGGTCCTGCAGCAACACTTTGCACTTTGAAGGTGCGAAGTGCATACCAAATAATGGGACCACTCTGGATAGGCTATTCAGGGTTGATTGTGCCGCCTCGACATTGTCGAAAAGCAAGACGATATCGTCCGCATAATCTAGATCAACTAACCGTTCACCAGGCAGCACTTCAACGCCTACATCGTGAGATTCCGCAAGGGAACACTCCATGATAGAATCCACGACGAAATTGAACAAAAACGGGGAAATCGGGCAACCCTGTCGAACGCCACTTGTAGTCGAAAAGCTATCCGATAGGGCACCATAGACCCTGACGCGGCCTCTAGTGTTCGAGTATAGAGCACGAAGGATGTTCACATATTTCGTGGGAACACCTTTCCGCGCAAGTATTTCGAACAGAATCGATCGATCGACTGAATCGAACGCACTCTTGAAATCGAGGAACACAGCTATTGTCGGTCTGCGGTATGCGTGGCGCTGCTCTAGCACCTGCCGCAAAGTAAATATATGGTCTATACAGCCACGTCCTGGGCGAAAACCGGCCTGCTCTTCTCTAATCCGAGATTCCCGTTCTGCAGTGAGGCGACGAACGATAATCGAGGCCAGTAATTTTGTCACAACTGGCGTTAGGCTAATACCCCTGTGGTTCGCACAATCTGTGCGACTGCCCTTCTTGTATATTGCCACTATAATCGATTCGCTCCAATTAGCCGGCACACTCTCTTCGTTCCAGATACGTTCGAATAGGGAGGTCAGTGCTTTGCAGAGGACCTCACCACCATCCTTAAATAGTGCAGGTGGTAGGGAATCCGGGCCAGCGGCACGAAAACGATTAAGGGCTGTGATCGCGTTTCGGACTTCGGCCTCCGACGGAGGCTCTAAACTAACCGTCCATGGCTCGTCCTGCATCACCTGAGTAGGAAGAGGTCCGGGAGCAGGGGGCCAGCTGAACTGATGTTCAAAGTGCTCAGCCCAACGAGCCATACGGCGCTGCTTATTGTGTATCAGCGCACCCGCGCTGTCCCTGATTGTCTCACTGACACCTGGTTTTCTCGGACCAGTGGTGCGTATTAGCTGGAAGAGCTTCCGGTAATTGCCTACTGCTCCTGCCTCCTCCATTTCTTGAGCCCGACTGGTCCACCAGGCTTCCTTGTCAGCACGTAGGCTCCACTTTAGTTCACGCCTAATAGCCCGTCTGGTCACATTGTGTTCGGAACCAGCCGGGAGGTGCCTTCTAGCTTCCAAAAGGTTCACGGACCTCTCGGATATCCAGTGACTGGTGCGATGACGACTGATAGTGCCACAAGCAGATGCGCCTGCTTCGTGCATAGTGGCCGAGATCTTATTCCACTGAAGTTCAGTATCATTAGGACAAGACAGCGAGAGTTCGCTATGCAGTGCTTCTTGATAGGCTTGCCTGACAGAGGGCTGGGACCATTTCTCCG
>CALYDF020008353.1:0-11730 GCA_944474145.2 Dicrocoelium dendriticum | reverse complement strand
CAACGGCCACAATCTAAGAAGTAACCGTACTTATTACATCGTGGCATAAGCCACTGGTTTTGGCATCCTGCTTTAAATTTTCAGTTAGTTCGGATCCAATCATTTTAAGTAAAATGAAGCAGTTACCATACACAGTAAGATTTACGATCGAATAACTTACATTTTATCTTGAGAAAGATAATTGCAGAAAAATTCTTTTATATGTACTCTATACTACAGAAAATTAGTACTTAATACGAATATCAAAGCAGAAATCGTACACGCAGCAGCGGTCACATCTCAATGCTTAGATGCTCGCTGTAGACTAGTAACCTTCAAATTCAATATCAGCAATAAACAACGAAGGGAAGAAAAGTTTCATAAGTTAATCGGGGTGATATAAATAAAATTGAAGCTTATAGGTGTATATAACATATATATCACTTAAGCTTATCTCATCATCCTCATCATTATACACGTCAGCTAGAGCTAGGAAAAACCGCAGCTAATGTGCCTCAATAAATACATGAAAATAGAAAATAAATACAAAAGTTTCATGCAAGCTGAGCTACAAGCAACGGACAGGCATCGTACCGGTAAGCTACCAGCCGGCTAGTAAGCAAATATAAAGAACTATTATGTTTTACGTTAAGGAATGAGATCGTAGGTGGTGAGGGAGGCTAAAAGTTATGGGAAGTGACAAAGAAGCTCACAACACGAAGGCCACTGTGGTCGACTCCTTGCCATGTCTGCAAGTGTATCCAGCCAAACATGTTCATCGTCTTTTGGACCCAAACCAGTGAGCCATGAAGCTCCAACCGAGGCCAGCATAAAAGTGAGGGACTTTAACCCTCCTGACCAAGTTGTCGCTTAGCCACCCCTCCTCTTATTCTATCCACGTCCCCGGTGAGTAAACAACGCACATGGTGGAAGTCGTTGGGCTGACATGCGCAACACTTGGCCCAGCCATAGGAGCCTGGTGCGTGAAATGACGACGCTGAGCGGTTCAGTTCATTTTCCTGTGCCGTAAACAAGGCGTCGAACACGCTGGGTACTCACGCGGTGTTCCCACTAAATATGAGCCAAACTGCGAAGGCACCGATGATCGAACGCAACTAGACCCTTCATTTCCTCCGATCTTAGGGGTCAGTATTTACAACCGTACAGTAGGGTCGAACGTACAAATGCATTGTACACTCTGCCCTTCATGGCGAGATTAATTTTGCGACGCCGCCATAGGTGGCGACGGTTAGCAAAATCACTTCGAGGTTTTACTATACGTTTCATGATCTCGTCTTCGATCCCAACGAACCTGATACCAATTACCAGGTAGTTGAATTTCCGAACATATTCTAGCTGATCCATACCAAGGATCAGCGCATGAGGCGATCCCTGCAAATCCTGGAGGAACGCTTTGCATTTCGATGGTGCGAAGCAATACCCGATGCGGCTGACAGCCAGTGCTCATCTGTCCAGCGCCGCTTGGCACGACTTTGAGCTGTCACAGTTGAGGGTGATGTCGTCTGCATACTCCAAATCAAGAAGTCGTTCTCCAGGGAGTAGCTCAACACCTTCCAATTCATGTCCTGTAAATGCAATCTCCATGACTTCGTCAATAGCAAAGTTGCGAAGCAAAGGTGACTGCGGGCATTCTTATCTAACACCGCTGGAGATATTAAAGGGCGAAAACAGCTTGCCACAAGCCCTCGCTCCTCCCGTTCTACGCGTGTATAATGCTTGGATAATATGTACATATTTAACGGGCAAACCTTTCCTAAATAGGCAATTGCAAAAGGGCACATGGATCAACCAAATCGAAGGAAATTGGATGCCAAAGAACACGAAAACGGTGGGCCGCCAATATGCGTGACGGTGCTCCACCAACTGACGAAAGTTGAAGATGAGTTCCATGCAGCCACGACCCCGGCGAAACCCGGCTTGCTACTCACGAAGCTGGATTTCAAGGGCGACAGTCAGTCTGTGAATAATAAGGGAGGCGAGTAATTTGGAGGCGATGGAGAACAGACTATTTGCTCTATGGATTCTGGATTCCGAACGCGAGCCTCGTTTGAAGATGGGAACAATAACGGAGCGGTTCCGGTCGGTTGGGACAGACTCCTGATCCCACAATTTCACTAATAATTCATGTAAAATATAAACAATAGCAGTGCCGCCGAGTTTGAAAGGACTGGAGGAAGATCATCTGGTCCTGCTGCTTTGTTCAACTTTAACAGTCCCATCTCAATTTTGACTTATGAGTGTGAGGATGGATCCAAAGGGAAAGCCCACGGAGCATGACTAGCATTGGCCGGCGAAGAATCGAACAATTCCGGCCGAATAAATTGCTTTTCAAAATGCACAGCCCAACGCTCCAAGCATTTTGACAAATTGTGGATAGGCTATTCACTTTCGTCACGTATAGTTTCATAACACTAGCTCTACTGTTGCCCTTTTCCAGTATCCGAAGCAATAACTTACGATGGTTACCAAGGGCAGCGGCCACTTCTATATCTGACGCACCGTGAGGCAACTAAGATTCGGAGTTTCCCTTCAGGCTAGCGGGAAGTCTTGCGTACAGCTCTTTGCGAGCTACATTATGTTCAATTTCAGCTGGGATATGCCGGTGAGCATCGATAATTTCCAGCGACCGCGAAGATACCCAGTAACCCTGTTGGCTATTAGACATACCACATGATGATTTGCCTGTTGCTAGTAAGGCCTGGTGAACATGTGACCACTGACGATAAATTGTCCCAAGTGAGCGCTTACTCGACTTGCATGTCAGCGCATTTCGATACGCATTCAGAATAGCTGGATTTGTCAGTTGCCTGATGTCAATGAGCTCACAGCGTAGCCTTGGGAACCCGCCAAAATGCATCCGCGTATCAACACATACAAGTGCATGATCGGTGTCCACGCATGTGCTCCAAATCGAGCGAAAATACTGGATGCGGCCTCTGCAGCGGTAACTGATA
Organism: Dicrocoelium dendriticum; assembly: GCA_944474145.2. Classification (NCBI taxonomy): domain Eukaryota; kingdom Metazoa; phylum Platyhelminthes; class Trematoda; order Plagiorchiida; family Dicrocoeliidae; genus Dicrocoelium; species Dicrocoelium dendriticum. The sequence goes on along the minus strand of CALYDF020008353.1, from coordinate 8,776 downwards.
GCCATGTTATCGATCTGCGTCCATAGCTGTTTCGAGGCTGCGGGCGCCAAGTCACCATGCTTCCGGTGCTGTGTCGGAAGTTAGTGCTCGCAAGAACTAGGCAAGCATCTTTTCACAAATCAAGTAACCGCTCACCGTTATCATTGCGGAAGCCTACACCGTGCTGACTGCTCAAATGAATTTCATCAGTGGACAACGTTCCAACTTATGCGTTCAGGTCCCCAGCCAGCACAATAGTGTCCGTGCTTTATCTGTGGCGAAGCAACTGGGTCAGTTGGCGGTAATCGTTCTTTACCGAATCATCGCTACAGTTTGTGGGCGCATAGGCAGCGCTGATGAATAGACATATATTAGTCCCGCGCGACTTCGAAGCTTTGAACGAGCTAGCCAATCGGACCGCAAACATCCCTCTACTGATTGGAATCCAATCAAACAGAGAAATTTCATCGCGTGGACTCAGGCCAATGCCAACACAGGCTAGCCGGTGCTCGAAGCTGCATCGTTACGGGATAGGCGCACTGAGCAAACACTACTTGCGTCACCTGAAGGGGAAGGGAGAGTGAGCACAGAGCGCGAGTCTTGCAGGTTGGTCTCCGATAAGCAGCAGATATCGATCGAGAGGTTCTCCAATGTTCGGACAAGCGCTGCGTGTTGACCGGTCTGTAGTAATGTGCGTACATTGAGACATGCCAATCTGAAGGAGGACCATGGGCTCCAAATGGAAGCCAATGAACTGGAATGGACCACTTGATTGGACATGTGCTTGTCGACAGGAGTGGAGGGACACACCGCGTTCACATATGAGTTGAAATTAAAAGATAATTGCCTAGCAACGCATCTTGTGAGAGGTCCAAGAAACAGGGGGTAGAAAACTTTGGGGATAAAAGTGAATTTGTAAGGGGACAGTCAGATTGAAAAAGCGTAACAGGGGGAAAAAGACTACGAGAAGGCTTGAGCAGTAGCATCCAAACCCCTATCCACCCTGCTCAGTGCAGCAGATAGGCGCCGTTGATTATCCTATGCGGTGGCCAGAGCATCAATAAACCGTTTGGAAAAAATTTCATAGTATGGCGTGGGTAGGATACTGCCAGGTTGCCCAGGCCTAGACAGGAGAACGATTAGGGTTCTCAACCAAAGCCTTTGGTTCAAAAACCTGACCACAAGGCAGCGGGTTTGGCATTGGGCTACAAGGAGCCCGTTTGAAAGAATAAGGTGTCACCCTCATTCCAACCCCCAACCTGGAGGACCAGGAGGCTGAGTTTGTCTGGCCTCTAAACATTGACCAATCTGGTATGAGTGCCTCTGAAGGTGCAAAAGCACCACCCAGCATAGCTCAATGGATCGCTGAGGCACCCAAACCATCGCAACACGGTAAGGCCCAGCCCCAATGCGATAGCTTGAGATTATCTAGGGATCTTATAACATACGCACACACAATACCCACTTTCGTTCTTCAAAGTCGAAGTACGCAAGTTCATTCCATTAGGGCATGTTTCAACACATCTATATTTTCTTCCTAAATTTACGCATATTGTTACAGCAATCAGGCATATAATTTGATAAGGGAAAAGTTTTTTTATAGTTGAAAATTTATTGATATATCACACTGGAAGCTAATGAATACATCTTTATACAAAGCACAAATTTATAAAATATATATGCGGTATGAGTAATATTGAAATATTTGAGTTTGCTCACAAGATTTCCGGAGTTACTAGCAACATTGTATGGCTACTTTTTCCGTGCTTGTCAAACATAAAATAAAGAGCCGATTTTTGCTAACAAATGCGGTTTTTGTTTTAATAACGTTCATTTGGTGAATACAAGTTCATAAAGATGAATTGTAACACTTGTTTTGAAATGCGCAACTAGATTTGCATCATTTATAGCAGAATAAAAAGCAGGGATGAATGAATACACTGGCCTGTTTATTCTCAGCTGATTAACAAAATATTATAAAGGTCATAAATTGGCCAAGCAGTTTTGATTTGCTGCTAGACCTTACTGTTTTGAATTTGAGGTAGAACAAAAAAGCTACGTATATACAGTATTACTGATAGTTGCTACTGAGGTATTATTTTCAGCTGTTTACATTACATTTATTGAAGTAGCATTTTACGTATTTTAAATGTATACTGCAATGTTATGGGTGAGGAACAAGGCAGTTGGGAGCCATTTCTTTCACGTGTCTCTGGGTAAGAGATAGTGACCACCAACCACAACAAATTGGGGCAGAGCATGTAAGGAAATCAGTCCGTTTATACAAACAGATGACCTTACAAGTTGATTACATTTGATTTGTGCATCCTGCACATTGAGCAAATTTAAGTATCTAGTTGCTATAAAAAGCGGAATGGCAGAGTTCAGCACAATATTGTATAATTGTTTCTCTTTTTAAGTAAAATTTAGTTGAGTCCTTTTGCTGATCACTCGATAGTCAGGACGGCAAAACAGAGGATAGAAACAATAGGTACCGAATAATGCAGGGAAATTCGCCTCCACTGCATGGATTGACGACATTTTCTTGCAGTTCATAAATGCGTATTAGATCGTCTGGTGTATAAGCTTAAGTTTGAATAAATGTGTTGTACTGACAATTAATTTTCGTCAGGCATTTTACTCTTATTATCTTCACTTAAGATGGCTCCATGCGTGCAAACATAATAGAACTTAATACACTTCCCCCACACGACGCCTTGATGCGCTAATGGTCGCAGGAAGTTGCCAAAAGCGTCATACATTTTAAGCATGACGATTTGGAACCAATGATGTCAGCCGAACGAAGAGCCATCTGAGCGACTTCCATTTGGTTTCAGGATATTAAATGTGCTGCTTACCCACTTGTAAGAATCAAATTCGTCTTCGTTTCAAAAAGTCTGGCGTTAAAACTTTATCTACTTATTATAGTCTGCTGACGCCTCTGGCGGCTTGCTTCCTTTTAACATGTAAAATATGCCCACGATGAAGTTAGAGTTTAAATCAGTGAAGAAATTGTTTAAAGTATTCTCATCAGGTTAATACAACAAAATGTTGGTAAAATTGCTATAGGCTAAGATAACTGACCTAGAGTTGATCTGACCTAAACAGGCCGGTTCGCTTGTTGATCCAACTCTGCAATTTATGACGATAGTAACACACACGCATGCATAGCGGTTTGATCGACTGACGGTGGACACGGGGTCACCGCCTGAGATAGAGTTAAGAAACGCTTACGGTTACTTCAGGGGCACAACAAAAGATGCAACTGCACTAACGGTCTCTGTTTGTATGTGCATATGAATTCAAGCAGAAAATATTACGAAAGGCACTTGCATCCGTACCAAATGAACATCTGCATCACTTGTTTTCGCAGATAAATTCATTCGCTTGTGTTCCATTACTTTTGAATTCCTACATGATGTTCTGGTGATTACTCATGATCGACTTTCCGAATAACCGATAATCAAGGTGGATACCATTATCCCTCATTCCAGAATTTGCTGGTTTCTTCATATAATTTAGTAATCTCAGGAATGCATGAAATAATGACAACATATTTTGCTTTGCATCTTATGAAAAACGGCTGATTTGCATCATCGAACCTAATACAATTTATTAGCACTCGTTTAACTGTTATTTTAATTGACTGTGGACTGTAGAGCTTATATTCATTTGTAAGCAAATTGTTTCCTCTAAACTATACACGGTTAACATTTGGATCATTATCTTTGCTTCAATATTTGAGTTATGTCTAATTTTGCTATGGGGTTTTCTGCTTTTACTCAAGGGAACCGTAATTTACTATTCAAGCGCTTCGCGGATTTTCGCAATAATTAAATGACCTTTATCATGGTTACCAAGTCCACCAAGTCACTAATGACTTTCTGCGGCTGCCTGGCATTTTCTATACGTTGGTGATCGTTAGACACTCATTTGAATTAATCATCTATTCAAATGCAGTCTCTGGCTTTATGAACTTAGCAGCTAGTGCGCTGGCGTAACTTATCATACCGACCAGTGCAGCCACATTGCAAGCTTCTGCGCCCTCACTTGACCTATGTAATCACATTGCGCTCTTACTGGGCTGCACAACCTACTTAATACAGAAATTTCACCACATTAACCAACTCACTGGCTCTGGTAAAGATACCATGCTGTGTAGGCAAAAGCAAGTATATGGGAATTAAAAGGGCTCTAGGAAAAAAGTGCTCTTAGCTCAAGTCAATTCAAGATAAGCGTTATTCACCTGTAGGAGCATTTTCAACATTTTACACAAACGGCCCACAAGATACAACAAAGTATTGGTAGGGAAAAAGCGCAAAGTAACAATGCTATCGAAATCATTCGTTTTACATCATGCTCTCAAATGAAGTTTGATCACATGTGGGTCGACTAAGAAGCAAGACATGCAAGACAAGATGGATTTATGATAGAATTGACGCCACGAAATCAATTGAAGTTCGACAGCTTGAAGTTATTGTCACCGTAATTACGAAGACAGTTTGTATTAGGTGGATTTTGTCGTCTAGAATCTTGGCTGACAAATCAAAATGCGCGCTAACCAAAATTAAAGGAAGGGATCTCTGACCTATGCAGTTCATCGAAGAATGCGCTAGAGGAGGAGAACATGCCTGGAGAACAGTACCATAAATAAGGAAAAATACGTGCAATACAATAAATTAGAATTAGAGTACGCGGGATGGAGCGTATCTTGAGCCCATTGAAGCAATTGATCATTCTTCAAATCTTGAACATTTCCAAAAAATATGTGTCGACCCGCATACATTGTGGGACAAAACAGCAATTTAAGAAATGTGAGCGTGTACTCCTTTAGTCAACCGCGACCAAAGGAAGTAGCCATTTAAAAGAGGGCGCGCTCCATTAGGTGAGATAAATAAGACTAATATATTACAAGAATTCAGTGTTAACGGAGAGGGAGCCGTAACCTGACCAAGTCAAGAGTTCATATAGTCATTGTTCGTGTTTCGAAGATCACTCAGTGATTGCTGTTACATGACACGGAACGACGTCATCACTGAATTTTCTCTCGACGTACCCGTTTGATACCGGTAGGTATAAAACATAAATGGAGGACGGAAAAGTAATAAAATATTTCATGTAAGATATTACAATTCGCTGGCCTTGGAAACAGCCTGCTACCGCGTAATTGGGTAACACTTGTGCACTTAACAAATTATTAAGGTTAAAAATACCTGTATATGGGAGGAGGATGTTATCTGACAAAATGTTTAGCAGTAACGTTATTTTAGGTATCTTGGGAGTATTAGTATATTAATGAAGCAGGCGCAGCATAGTGGGCATATTTTATATTAAGCGGATGCATTGGAATACACGTGGAACTAGATGGTATCCAATTTAAAACAATGTGACTTGTGCGCAAATCGTTCGATATCGTCAATTTGATCTTTTTTAAATATTCGGGGAAAGAGTAGTTTATCTAGCAACTTCAGCCTCAAGGATGTGTAAATAATGTCCGATTGGCTTTCGCTATTATTTAAGCACAATTTTATCCTTATTTTCCAAATGTCGAGTTAAGTGCTGGTCGTTAAACAGTAGTTGTACCTTTATTTTTGAGATGAATGGAATACTTTTTTGTACGTAATCAGAATTTTGGTAACGGGAAACCAAAACCTTTAGTCTTGTTTTCCTTTATTCTTATGATATTTTGTAAACGTTGAGGAGAGTACGTAAGGTGGAGTGATCAGTGATGAGGAAGGAACATCGAGGAAATTATTTTAATGATTAAGATCAACCTCTGCGTTGTGCTTCGTGAAATGCACCGCATTTAGATGGTTACTATACTTTTCCACTGAGTTATTTCAAAAAATTTACAGGTCAGAGTAAAAGTAGTTTTATAAAATGGCTTCAGTTAAGCTTTGTTCAATATGTTTATCACGATCTTTATGCCGAGAAAATAATCTAATAATCAAACTATACTTAACCTACTCACACTGTACCAAATGTGAAATCCAATGTGTGAAATATGTCGTCAACGATTGGTGAAAATTCGAACTAGCTCCCAAGACATCATTACGTTTATAATGTATATCTGCCCACCATCATCAAGAATATGTTTACTTTCAACTCTAGAATAACGTCTGTCGATGAATTCCTTGGCTCTGACATTAAAGCGCCTCTTATGCTACCGAAGAGCAAGCACTACACGAAAAAAGTGATCGGTTAAATTATGACGGTCCTATTAGGATCCATCTTTTGCAAGGTTGATACAACCCAACCCGAATCTGCTGCATCTGTCACTCAAGTCAACGGTAGAGTTCAAACCCCCGAAGAGTTTAATCACATATGCAGAACTCGCATATTCAAAGTTGGTGCGGCACAATTAGGGTCTCCTATATTGCATACACAGATAACGCGATTAAAGCGACAAATATTGGACCAACAACATTTTGCAGAATGCATTGACCAACGGTGACTGGAGCTTGCAGCTTAAGGCAAAAATAATGCAAACATAATGCCCTGGAATTTTTTGGGCTCAGATTTCCCCGTATCTACATCCATCACATTGCGGAGGAACTTGTTTAACGACACAACCTAGTTGAAACAACAGTATTATAAGATGAAGGTAAAATATAAATGCACACCATATTATGAGTTACTATTTAAAACGTCTATGTATGCTATGGTGAACCCATAATACAAAAAGTAAAATACAATTTTTCTTTTATGTAGGCGTCATGTAACACTCTGGAAATGGCTAAAACACATATTGTGCATGATACCCATCCATCCAAATGTCGCTTGAAGCATGCGCTATTAAGAAAGAAACATCGCTGGGAAATATATAGTAAGGTAGTTCAAACAAATTCTTCCTAAATGACATACCAAAGATTTTTTCCAATGTTTTTTTCCAGCAACTGTTTTTGAATGGCCTATCCACTCGGTCGCGTAAAATGCTGCCACTCACAAGGTTATAGAAATGGTGGCTCAAGCATATTAAAAATGGTGCTTTGCTGGAGGCAATCAGCAACCGAAGTGATTTAACCTTGGAAGTGAGATAGGGAAAACATGATATCCTAAAAACTGTTTAAGTCTGCCGAAACATTGTATATACCAGTTACGGCGACTACAATAGAGCAACACGTGAATGCTATTTAATGCCACATTTTAATATGTCCGGAAGAGCGATAGCGCACTCTAATCAAAAAAATTGGTAGAATATGTTCTATTATTTCATTAATAGACGAATAATGTTCAAATCAAATCGGCTGGCCATCTCTCACATCTGATTTCACTAAAACCAGATGGGATACTAGAGACCGACTAACTAGCCTACTCTTATATCATGGCGGAAGCGGATTTCACAAAGCACTCCGATATAAATAAGCACCCGTTTTTAAGCTATGCAATTTCCTTGGTTTCATGGAGACAGGGTAGGACGCTGGAATGACGAAGGTCACCTTCTAGGTCTCATGCATGGCAATCAACCGTAAACAGAGGCTTACAATGTGTTGCATGTTAATGTTGTTCACTGTGACGACTTAGAATGAAACGGCGTGGAGTGTTTAGAAACCCAATTCACTGATACTATTGGTGCCGTCCGCAATTTAAAAGCAGAGACACTCCTTGTAGCTTCGGATTCCAGCCGACCATGACCTACGCGTGAAATTAAGTGCCAACTTGTAAAGTTTTAAGATGTAATCGAAAGTGAAAACACGCATCCTTCGCATGGGTGATTCCAATTCAAACATTTTTAGATACTCCTGCAAGAACTAGCGCAAAATTCACTTCCGATCAGCCGTAGCTCGAAATCAGTGCTCTAATTTACAGCTATACCATTTTCCTACCATTTTCAGAATAGGTAATGAAACACACATGGATATTCTGTGATTCAATGAGGCACATATGACTGATGTATTGTTTATAGAATGTAGATTTAACCGTAGTTAACCAGATTCCTCTTCACATGTTATGGTACATACGGTTATGAAAACCATTAGATTGAGTACACCATTAAACGGCACGCCTTTTAACCTAAATCAACATTACCAAAACCTAGGCGTTTCTTACAAAAGACACCACGGAAGTCGCGCGCTGAAACTCATCAGCAAATTCAATGAAATGGTTACTATTACCTTATATAATAGGGTTTGCCATAGGGCTAAAAAGGTTTCTTTTGCAGGCAGCATAGCGAGATTTTGGGTCACTTCCAACGCAAGAAAATTAATGCAACTATGTGTCCCGACTGCATTTAACTTCTCAAAGATTACAAAAAGAACATATAAGCAGAACATGACGAAAATTTGCAATGTTAACAACAAAACCATGTACAATCATTGGCAAGGTAAAAACTCAAGGGATTAGCAGCAAAAAAAACTTCTAAAAATTTCAGCGTAGTGATTCAGCACTGCTTAGATCGGAACTTTGTTCATGGTAATAAAAACGAATAGAAAAAGCAAAAGGAATGCATTCTACAAACGAAAACTGACATGCAGGCACCTGCGATGCAGATGACAGCGGTTGCCTTCCGGGCATCAGGACTTCCCAGTTAGGGCAGTTATGAATCTACATAAGATTTTGTGGAATCCGAGAGGGCGAATTGGCACTACTTATGAGTGAAAAACATTTTGATGGGTAATATTGATCGCCGCAATAAGCCGACAATTTTATTATGTCGACCAGCTATCCGGAACAGCACCGGACGGCCGATTCGCCCTATTGGGGCACATCAGTGGTGCGCCTCCTTCAGTCCGCTGCGAATGATCGAACCCATGACTGACAGAGGCTATTGCCAACTAGTCCGCAGCTTATGCAACTG
>CALYDF020008352.1:0-11738 GCA_944474145.2 Dicrocoelium dendriticum | reverse complement strand
AATATTGAGCGGCGCTATATCACATCTAGTTACTTATTCACGATGGTAGTTGCCGTCCCCCGTAGCTCAGTGGTCTCAGCCACGGACTGGCAACAGTCGAGTTGCGGGTTCGAGCCCTACGAGGGTCCGATGAAATGCTCAATGCGGACGATTCCCGAATCGATAAAACGCGCGTCTAGTGCTTTTCCGGGCTTGTGGCGGCGGTCTGAGTGAGTCTAGATATGACGAATTTCTACCTATATCATTCAACTCCCCAACTACTCTTCTGTAATCAGTACGCAGACCAAACTGCTTATAATGCCATAAGTTAATTGGCAGCTTAAGTTTGGTAAGCTCGTCGCTTGTGGAGAGGCTACCCTGTCCTCTGCACGGTAGTAACGTGTAAGTCAGTGGATAGTTAGATGTGCTATATCACATCTAGTTACTTCTTCACGATGCTCGTTACCGTCATTGGTAGCTCAGTGGTCTCAACCAAGGACTGGCAACAGTCGAGTTGCGGGTTCGAGCCCTACGAGTGTATGATGGAATGTTCCCTGCTGACGATTCCCGAAAGGATGATGCGCGCGTCTAATGCTTTTCCGGGCGTGTGGCAACTGTTTGAGTGAGACTAGATGTGACGAATTTCTGCCTATATCATTCAACTCCCCAACTACTCTTCTGTAATCAGTACGCAGACCAAACTGCTTATAATGCCATAAGTTAATTGGCAGCTTAAGTTTGGTAAGCTCGTCGCTTGTTGAGGGTGCTACCCTGACCTCTGCACGGTAGTAACGTGTAAGTCAGTGGATAGTTAGATGTGCTATATCACATCTAGTTACTTCTTCACGATGCTCGTTACCGTCATTGGTAGCTCAGTGGTCTCAACCAAGGACTGGCAACAGTCGAGTTGCGGGTTCGAGCCCTACGAGTGTATGATGGAATGTTCCCTGCTGACGATTCCCGAAAGGATGATGCGCGCGTCTAATGCTTTTCCGGGCGTGTGGCAACTGTTTGAGTGAGCCTAGATGTGATGAATTTCCACCTATACCATTCAACTCCCCCTACTAGTCTTCTGTAAGCAGTACGCAGACCAAACCGCTTTTAATGCCATAAGTTAATTGGCAGCTTAGATTTTGGTAAGTTCGTCGCTTGTTGAGGGTGCTACCCTGACCTCTGCACGGTGGTAACGTGTAAGTCAGTGGATAGTTAGATGTGCTATATCACATCTAGTTAATTATTCACGATGGTCGTTGCCGTCCCCCGTAGCTCAGTGGTCTCAACCAAGGACTGGCAACAATCGAGTTGCGGGTTCGAGCCCTCCCAGGGGCCGATGGAATGCTCAATGCTGCCGATACCCGAAAGGATGAAACGCGCGTCCAGTGCTTTTCCGGGCGTGTGGCGGCTGTCTGAGTGAGTCTAGTTGTGACGAATTTCTACCTATACCATCCAACTCCCCCTACTACTCTTCTGTAAACGCTATTTTGACTACTTAAGTTTGAGCATAAGTAGGCTAAATTCTGCCTCGACAGCACGGCAAAACTAATACCCATACACTAAACAAAAGGCCGAGCGAAAACTGGTGGAAAACACGCCGGGTTCAATTCAATTAGTTAACTTCACATTTAGTTGAACAAAACCCCAGAGGTCTTCATAGTATGAGATTGGGTTAACTGCGATTAAAGCAAAAGAGTTCAAAGCACAAAAGCGCGGGGATTCCATTAAAAGTACGGGTTGCTCCGACATAAAACATGGTGCATTGCCTGGAACACCACACTTGCTTTTTTAACAAGTGGAAGTTTCGTTCTTGCGCACGGCTACGAAAAGAGCAAGCTATTCTCTTGACACTTGCAGACTTATCCTTCATAATCATTTCGTCACTATCCATTCCATTTAGTGCTGCTACAACGCATCGTCAGTTAAAAATCGGAAGAAGCTGTGAATATGCCGATGTGGGACTGATATGCAGATAATAATTGTGTGAAAACAACTAATTCACTTCTGCCAAAACACTTACCATGTGCGACCAACAGATCCGATGCCTGTTTATTTGGTATCCACCAAAATTTTGACCAATCCTTAAGCCTCATCAATTCCACAATTTAAATTTCCGCAGGCTTCTACATATTTAAAACCGCTTCAGTTTATGTGTTTTGATTAAGCAGTTCTGTACTCCGAATACCTAGGATAGAGTTGTTAATGCTTTACTCTGTCATCTAATAGATTAGAAGTCAGACATTTTGTGTGGATTGCAATCACTGCCAATACATCTCAACCGCAAATGAAGTTCTGCTCTATATTTATCGGGCGTTCCAACGATCGCTCAGGCGCTGTAATAAGCCGCACTTACTGACTGCGATTAGCTTAGCAAAATAAATAAAATTTATTTGGTACCATCAACCTGAAAAGCGGATGAAATTCAACCACATATTTTACCTTCAGTAGTCACAATGCACAAGGAGCAAAATCCTACTGAAAAATTTCACCAAAGTAACCAATAAAGATTTTATGACATTTGCCAACAAACGAACATCATTATTCCTTTTCTGCGCAATACTCCCAGAATAGTCTGTCCTTTTCAACAGTGATTTACAATCACGTATTTGATCTTTTCCTTTTGGCGTGTAGTGGAGTAATTGCTTGGTAACCAGGAGCCGATTTTCACCAGAAAAATCTTCGTTTCACTAAATTCAACCACAAGTATTCTCATGACGGTCCTCATTCAAAGATAACCTATTCCTTTGATTAGCATAAGCGTATACTCACGGTAGTGTACAGATTTGCATGAAAATTTTCATGGCTAGAACGCCTGCACCGCATTTTCGAGAACAAAAATTATTTGTTCGTGATTCAGACTCTAAAATGGGTAATAGTCGAGTTTTCTATCCGCAAGCACTCTGGCGCGCAATACACAACGGTTTGTCCGTTCAATGGGTTGACATGATAATTTGAGTCGCTTGTGTTTCCAACCCAACGAATGCACCTAAAGTTAGCACTACCAACCTCACTTCTGCATTTGTATTCGCACCAGGGTTACCTTACAGCCAGAACATAATTTTTAGCGACTTCAAAATACCGTACAAAGTTTGTTCATTCCATCCAAAGTCAACCAAGCATAACACCATTTTCTTCTAGCAGAGCAGGGGCTGGTCAAAACGGATTCAGTCCGTCGATGTCCGCCAATGTATTAGACTAAATATTCACGTTGGAGATACCAAACCAACAGATCGACAAATAAAACAGGCATCCTTGCAAGGACCATGAAATTATCTGACTCTGTTTCCACATTTGAGTGTGCACTAAACTCGCCTCTATAACGCAAGGGGCAACGCATAACATTAAGTGTGAATACTTTCATCAATTAATCCGATATTCCGAGGATTTATTCCTCTTATCTACATGTGTCTACCTTTCTGTAGAGTAGTTTAAAAGCAAAACCCACCACACTATATCCCTTCTTGCTTCAAAATATGATGGCATTTCTCATATCGCCAAAGATGCCGTTGAACATTCCATCAGCCAGAAACCCAGAAAATTAGCGGCCATTTACAGGAACACCCAAAAACTTTCGCTTTTCATATATATGCACGAATGTACCACCGGGGGTCAAATATGATCAGCTAATAATGTGAACAAACGATAATATATAAGCGTACCAACAAACTGTAACTTGAGGCGTCTTGTCAAAATACTGCATCGTTGAACCAGTGACCCCATTTCATCTGATTAATAAATCGCTGAAGGTGTGGGCAACATAATGCACGATATAGCGGCAATCTGTGAAGTATACAACTAGATTTTTCACTTCCAAGAGTCTCGTAGACATGTATGTGCCTGTGCACACAGAGGTTGTATAAACAAACCTCTTAACCATAGTTGATATCTCGCTCAAAAGTATCCGTCAAGTTATCAAATGAATCTAGCCATGCTTCAAGCCGGAATTTGTTGACATTTCATCAAACGCTATCAAAGTAGGTGGACCTGATATGCCAATGCTTCTGATGAGCAAGTTTATCTTATCTTTGGAACTTATCCCCTTCCCTTTTCAGTGAAGAACATCTTTTATCTTGGCTCGACACCAAGGAGGTCCCATACAGACAAATGAAAACTACCGGGAAATCCATCCAATTCCAATTATCGCTCAGTTATTAGAAAAACCGGTCAGAAAGGAGGTAATGGAAGACGTGGTGCTATATACCAAATTGCTTGCGAAATACTTATCCCAGTAAACGTCCCCCATAGCTCAGTGGTTTAAGCCATCTACCTTGTTATCATCTGCCTTTAGCCGTCAATGATAATATCCCCCGCTGTGTACCGAAGAAATGCGCACCACTGATAAGCTCTAATTGGGCGGAACACGTACGTTGCTTTTCTGGACTAGGCTGGGCCATGTCGCTTGTAAACTAGTGAGCAGAATGCCCTAAAGTGAAAACCAAGCTACTACTTAAGAGTAATTCGCATCGTGATTTTATTGGCAAAGGATGACGCACAACCTGCTGACACCAGTAACTCAATTACATTTTGGAATCCAACTATTACAACTACGCTGCAGCAATTCTGTTTCTTGACATACGCCAAGATTTCGGCAGAGCACTTCATCAGCAGTCGTTGTATAAGTTGGAGACCATTAAAATCCTTGACCCATTACTAGGTTGGCAATCAGCATACAGAGCGATCTTTACTAGCTAGCTACCTTAGGTTACTATTGTTATTCTCTACGCCCCTCATCAACAGAGGGTCATAGAAAGGGAGCATACTAGATCTATTCGTGTTTCCAATCTACATCATTGACATCCCCACATTTGTAAAACTTTGACTGCCAGTTTTATTTACTGTCGACTGCAAGGTGGTTATGAAGTTACGACGTGAAGAACTTTACGGAACCCAACTGAATATTCAAGCTGACGTACAATCCCTTGAGTCATGATGCCATACGTGGGTAATGAAACAATCGGAAAAAAATCAGCCATCTTTTCATACTATCGTTCCATACCCGAAACTGAGTCACACTGATCAACGAACGTTTACAGGGAAAAAGCGTATACGAAAATCGCACACAGCAAAATGTGTACCTGAAAATGCATACATTGAAAAACGAATACAGAGGGAAATGGATGCACGAATAAATAGGTACAACAGTTTGAATCCTCGGGAACTTGCACTAATGGAAAATGATGCACACGGTGTAAGGCAGCAACGGAAATCCCCAGTTTGATCGCCTTACACGTAAACCACGCCCACCTTGCCAAAGCTTCCATGACTTATTCAGTAATGTGAAGTTGGGCCTTTGTCACAGTGGGCATTTCATGGCGGCAGACCAAAATATCAGTCCAGATGAACGGTATCTTGTACATGCTTGAAATTTATGCACACAGGTATCCCCCTGTATAGTAACACCGGTAAACCGTGCTGGCTGGGGAAGCAGGAATCACAGTGCGTGTCCCATATTTGCGAAGAATCCGACTATGACCGTAATTTCCGGAAGTACACATTGCTCATTGGTTGTTCAATTGTGCAACGGGAGAAATAATTTTGATTGCGATTGTACACACCGCACTCCAACGAATCAGTTATATCTCAGATTTCTACACATTTTCCATTCCAGTGCTTTACTGGTGGAAATATGTACCATGTGGGCATCCTTACATGCGCAGTACAACTGTGTTGAAATAGACCATCGGTCATTTGACGAGGGTACCAAGCTCGTCAAGCCAAAGCTATGCAAACAGCGAACTCGATCTGGGCATGCCAAGTGCGTTAGGGCCACCGATTTGCTGAGGCCGCGGCAAAATGCAGTAGGCGAGCAGTGGCTTGGCTTTTGAGTATTCTAAATTAGTCATGCGGGCTTTGTCAAGTAGGGCAGCCGTTTACGTCTAAAGCCAGGGATCCAGTGTAGTTACGCTCGTGCCACGTTATGAGAGTGCATTTTGTGTATGTATTTTTCGGTGTACACGACTTCCCGTGTACGCATTTTGCTGTACGCAAGTTTATTGTGCGATATTTTGGTGTTCGATTTCATCATGGAACCGCCCAATATTCTCAAAATGCATAACACTTACGCAAGACAGGGATATTTGCGTAAATTTTATCTGCGCCCATACAGACAGTTTTTGCAGCAGGAGAAATATAGGTATTATTATTATTATTAAAATTTTTAATATTGTTATTATTATTATTAAGTACTGTGTTCACGTCAAATTACGGTAAGTTTAGCAAGAACGCACGCGCTAGAGTCCTTTGCTAACGCAGTTTAGGTTGCATCTTCATGATCAAATTGGCGCCTGCCGTCCTTAGCCTGTCACGTTAAGGCTTGTTGTGAAAAGATTTGGCACCACATAGATAATTGAGATGTTTTCTGCTTACGAATTATTGTCTGCTTTATACTGTGCTCTAAAATGCGGTTTACGATTTATGTAACAGTACCGTCCACAGCGCTGCACTGCTATCTTTCGCTCTCAGTTTTACAAAGCATCTGTTCGTACCTTGTGCTATCCTACCTTAGAGTTGTGAACAAACTGATATGGGATAAATGATTTGTACTGAAATTACAGAATGACATCAAGACGTTAGGTGATAAAGGGTGCTGTCGCTGGAACAACATGCGTGTAGAGAGTATGAATGATCATGGCTATCGTATTTGAGTATTCTTTTCGCTTGGCAGAGGTGGACTACTACTTTGTAGAGGAATGTAAGATAAACATTGTATTCTGCAACTTCATGTAGTTATATGATGATTACGGATCAAATAGTGTCTCCGACCAAAGAGTGTAGGGTAACTGTTTTCTTGCGCTCTCCTAATAATATAGGCACATTTAATTTCCAGATTCTCGGTTAAACGTTTGCTTGTGCGTTAACAAATGCAACGAACTAGCTTCAGTCTGTACTTTGAGAGTAAGGGCTGCGAACATTGGTGCAAGTAGAACTTTATGGATGCACTTCTGGACTGATCCATAGTTTAGTTTGCATAGCAACATGTCCTGGAAAGAAAACTTCGTTTTCACTTCCATTGTGAACTTTAATCAGGAGCACAAGCAATTGAACTGATCTAGACGAAGGAAAACTTCGGTATTTCCACGAAAGGTTATAACGATATTCCAGGTTTGATTACAGTAGGAATCAAGTGACGTAATAATTAATTCGGGAGGGCTGAGTTCATAATTGATGAGAAAATATTCAGTAAGTCGCGGTCTAGAAGTGACTCCGCGGTAAATATTAAGATCCTTGAAATATAACTTGTCGGTCGAATATATTACAAGCTCAATTATCTCAATTGTTACCATTAAGTGAATCTACTCATACTGGAGTGTGCTGCATAATAGCGGGACACTGGACACAATGCAACGCAGTGTTGCGTTTGTGGTTTCTTGACATATTTTAACTACTTTCAATATAATTTTAAGTTGAATAGCATTACCCAATTTTCGCCCTTAAACTGAATGCCTACCAAGCCGCCATTTCAGTTGTTTATTTGTTACGGTCTGCCCGATAGTTTGCATTACGCAGTGAGCCAAATTTCATCTCTGATGAATTCGCAATATTTTCTGACTGCAGTTGCAAACACTAGCTTTCTACCCGTTAATAAAATGGCTAGATTAAGTAAATTGTCGACATGCCCAAAAGTTCGGTGATAAAAGCGCGAATGATGGTCCCACAAAAGATGGTATGTGAAATTTTCTCGTGAGGTAGCACACCGCTACACCCTCAGCGTATAGTTAAATTCACCAGCACAATTGCTGCTAGGTCAACAGACTAAGCCTGTGAGAAAAACGATCAGTCATAAGCGGTGGCAAGTAACAGTGGAACGTGTAGCGCTTGTACATATCTTTCTTCCCAATTGTACTTTCCTATTCTCATTTCCATTATTATTGTACAGTTTTGTTTTAACTGACCAACAACCGATAAAACACTTTTTCGGGTTTCGATTCGCCTTCTGGTTTCGGCTACGCGTGTTGTGCTGTTGGTCGTCGTCTGTCTGCTGGCCTCGTCCATCGATCATCGGATCTAACGCGTCGATTTATTGTGCCGACTAAGTTCCGTCTTCCGACCAGATTGTGCGACTAACTGACAGCCTAGCGAAGATCGTGCTTTACCTAAGGTCAGCTACAGCATTCTTATTTATAGACTGAGTTCTTATATGTAGTTAAGCCCTTTCCGTTTGGCCTTTTCCACTACATATTTGGTGACCCCGTTTTCGTTTTTTTGAAAGCTCAGAACTCCTTTTTTGTGACTTGACTATGTCGGACCACGATCCCCGCACTGACATTTCAGAAAATTTTGTTGGTTTCTCCTTCCCTGCCTTCGATTCATCTAATCCTCACGTGTGGTTTTTACAATTGGAAGCTCTTTTTCGCATACGCCGTATTACTTCTCAGTCCTTAATGTTCGCACATGTCACTGCCCAGCTTCCTACCCACATCGCAACTGACCTTATAGATTTGCTCGATCCGATTCCGGCTGACGCACCTTACGATAAACTCAAAGCCGCCGTATTAAAGCGCACCACGGCCTCCGACGAAGCTAGACTTCGACAATTACTTTCCGGTCTTGAACTAGGCGATCGCACGCCGTCACAACTTCTCAGGCACATGCGTACGTTGGTCGGTTCCTCTAAGGTCGATGACACGATTCTGCGACAGCTCTGGACGAAATGTCTTCCATCGAACACCTCAGCTCTTCTCGCCGTCTTCGCAGATGATTTGTCTTTGGACAAGCTGGCTGAAACAGCAGACAAAGTTCATGAGTACTTTCATAAACCCGCAGCATGTCACGCAGTTGAGTCGACCGCTAACGCCGATCTTAAGACTGACCCGATTGAAACCATTTCTGAGAGGTTATCGAAGCTGGAGCTCGCCATCTCGAGCATTAATCGCTACCGTGGTAGAAGCCCTAGACGCTCCTCTCGAAGTAGACGTAGTCCCGCCAGGAGTTCGAAACGTCATTTCTGTTGGTACCACCACCGTTTTGGCGATGATGCAAGGAATTGTCGACCTGGTTGTAACCATCCGAAGTCATTCCACAAACCGCAGCAGGGAAACCTCCACGCCAGCCAGTGATGGCGACGGCTGCGTCTGGCCAATCTTACAGTCGCCTACTTTACGTCTACGATTCCTCAACCAATTTGAACTTCTTGGTTGACACCGGTGCCGAGGTCAGCGTTATTCCTCGTTCTGCAGAAAAACGCAACCTACTTCCAACCGGACTGACATTGCAGGCGGCGAACAATACCAAGATCCATACATACGGCCAGAAAATGTTGACTCTTAACCTTGGTCTTCGTCGAAGTTTTCCCTTTGTTTTCCTCATCGCTGACGTCCAACGCCCCATCCTTGGTGTTGATTTCCTTACCAAGTTTGGCCTGATCGTGGACCTGCGTAACCGTAAACTATGCGATAGTTTGACATCCTTGTCCGTTTCGGGTAAAGTCACTTCGATCAGTTCGATCGGTCTTCGCTTGGCATTGCCCGCCGACAATGTGTTTACCAAACTATTACTGCAGTTTCCTGCTCTTTGTCAATCGTCTAATGACTTTCCTGAGCCTAAGCACGAAGTTACGCACCACATCTTAACACATGGGCCGCCAGTAACCGCCCGACCTCGACGATTACCTCCAGACAAGCTCGCTACTGCCAAGGCAGAGTTCGAACATATGCTTCGTCTCGGTATCGTTCGTCCTTCCAATAGCCCATGGTCCTCCCCGCTTCATATGGTTCCCAAAAAGTCCAGTGGCGACTGGAGACCTTGCGGAGATTACCGTGCACTAAACAATTCCACCGTCCCCGATAGATATCCGGTTCCGCACATCCATGATTTTTCAACTGGTTTACATGGAAGAACAGTTTTCTCTAAGATTGACTTGGTGCGTGCATACTACCAAATTCCGGTTGCTCCCGACGATATTCCGAAGACCGCTATAACCACGCCATTTGGTCTTTATGAATTCGTTCGCATGCCATTTGGTCTACGAAATGCCGCACAGACTTTCCAAAGGTTTATCGATCAAGTCCTTAGAGGGCTCGACTTCGTCTACGCCTACATTGACGATATTCTTGTGGCCAGTTCCAATCATGATGAGCATCTGTCACATCTCCGATCGATCTTCGAACGCTTTGCTCAGTACGGCGTTACGATCAATGTTGACAAATGTGTTTTTGGCCAAAGTTCTGTTGATTTTTTGGGCCACCGAATTGATTGCAATGGCATTAGTCCACTCCCCGAGAAAGCACAAGCGATTGCAGACTACCCCATGCCTCAATCTTTCAAAAGTCTCCGTCGTTTTCTCGGCATGGTGAATTACTACAGCCGTTTCATACCAGATTGCTCTGGGCTACTCCAGCCATTGACCGATTTACTTAAAGGCAGGTCACGAAAATTCGAGCCCACTCAGGAAGCTATCGATGCATTCGACAAGATCAAGCACGCGTTGTCCAACGCTACCGCGCTTAGTCATTTGAGGACTGATGTTGACGCCACTCTGATCCTCAAGACTGATGCATCTCAGACCGCCGTTGGGGCTGTTCTCCAGCAGGTAATCAACGGTCAACCTGAGCCGCTATCCTTTTTCTCTCGTAAACTCCAGCCAGCACAGACGCGATACAGCACATTCGGTCGAGAACTTTTAGCTATCTACCTCGCTATCAAACATTTTCGGCACCTGCTTGAAGGTCGCACGTTTACCATTCTTACAGACCATAAACCACTTGCCTTTGCTTTCCGTGGTTCATCCGACCGTTTCTCCCCCAGAGAAATTCGTCATTTGGATTATATTTCACAGTTTTCTACCGACATTCGCCATGTCGATGCTGCCAATAACGTTGTCGCCGATGCCATGTCACGTATATGTCTTCACGAAGTTTCACGGCAGAAGATTAACTTAGAAGACATAGCAGCTCATCAGGAAGGAGATCCTGAGTTTGTGCAACTGAGATCAAATCCGTCGATCAAAATATCACAGTTGCCAATCCTTAACTCAGACTCCAAAATTTACTGTGATATTTCTACTGGCAAGCCCGGCCTTTTGTCCCTCAGCAGTACCGCCGAATCGTCTTTGACCACCTGCATGGAATCTCACACCCGAGCATCCGAGCCACCGTCAAGCTAATTACTGATCGCTTCATTTGGCACAACATGCGCTCCGAGATCCAGCAGTGGGCCAAACATTGTATCACTTGCCAAACCAGCAAGATCCACCGTCACACGATTACCGTCCCCGGCACGTTTGCTCTTCCCGACGCTCGTTTCAAACATGTTCATCTTGACATCGTTGGACCCTTGCTTCCATCCGACGGTTTTGTCTACTTAGTGACACGTGTTGATCGTTATACGCGTTGGCCACTTGCCGTGCGTTTACGTGATGCTTCTACAGAAACGGTGGCGCGAACATTCATTGAGAATTGGATTTTCGTCTTTGGCACACGAGCCACTATTACTACCGATAGGTGATCCCAATTCAATTCGGGCTTGTTTCGTTACATGAACCGCTTGCTCGGTTGTTCCCACCTACGGACAATCACCTATCACCCAGCTGCTAATGGCATCGTTGAACGTTTCCATCATCAACTTAAAGCTGCAATTACTTCGTCACAGTCGAACTCACAATGGTCAGAACGTCTACCGATTAGCTTGCTTGGTATTCGTAACACCATTAAAGAAGACATTGGCGGTTGTCCCGCTGAGTTGGTCTTTGGCACTACTCTCAGGCTTCCTGGAGAAATGGTGCTAGAAGCAAGGGTTACTGGAGCAGTTGATCCGACCTCGTACGTCAC
>CALYDF020008351.1:0-11929 GCA_944474145.2 Dicrocoelium dendriticum | reverse complement strand
GGACTCTGCTCCAGACTACAAGCTCAACGCCGCAACTCTGGGCTCCTTCCAATGCGCGATGTAGGACATCTTCAATGGCAAAGTTGAACAGGAACGGTGAGATAGGACAATCTTGGCGCACTCCACTGGTAACGGGAAAGGAAGAACAAAGCCTTCCATAAGCTCTAACTTTGCCAGAGATGTGACTATACAGCTTTTTCAAGAGTAAGACAAAGTTGTCCGAAACTTCGTTCCGTAGCAGACAGTTCCAAAGTGACGACCTACCTACTGAATCAAAAGCGACACGGATATCCAAAAACACCACCATTGTTGGTCTTCGGTGGACATGATGTTCGAAAATTTGACGCAACGTGAAAATTTGGTCAATGTAACCACGGCCAGAACGAAAGCTAACTTGTTCCTCACGACTCAACTATCGCGGGTAACTGAGAGCCTACGCAGCAGAATAGACACAAAAGCTTGGACACGACAGAGATAAGTGAGATTCCTCGGTAGTTGGTGCATTCACTACGAGATCCCTTCTTGTGTATCGGAATCACAACAGATTCTTCCCCTTCGCATCGCTCCATACTTTGTGAACAGTGTTAGGATTTCGGTAACAACTATGTTTCCCCCATCTTTGAATAAGGCCGGAGGAAGATTGTCAAGGCCAGGAGCACTGTGGCGTATCAGAGTCTGGATATACCGTATTTCTGTTTCAGTGGGAAGATCTATACAGACTGATCAAGGACCACATGATGGCAGTGGAGACTAAGGCTGTATTTAAGAGCAAGTAGAAAGGTTTCTGTACAACTCTATCGAATTATGAGAAAGCAAAAACATTTAGTTGCCAATCGTCAGCGGTAGTGTTCGGTCAGTTAATCGCTTATCCGTGTTCGGTTAGGAATTGGTATTGGTGTCATTATTTCCGGGTATACGATGTCTTCGTTTGACATTGTATGTGCATCGATCCACAAAAACACAGGTTTCCGAAATAATCGTCGGTGGGTGTCTTAAACTATTTCACAGAATCGGCCTCTATTAATCCTTCTGGTAGTGTATTCCATAAGTGTACGATTCTTTGTTCCATACAAAGCTGATGTGATACTTTGTTCCTGCAGCGGACACTGAGTTCGTAACAGTGTCCTCAGGTGTTACAGGGTTCCTGCAGGTGAAATATTGACCGCAGTATGGGGAAGTGATTCAAATGTAGTACTCGATGGGTCATAATAAGGTCAATTCTTACTCGGCGGTAGGATAGTGTGTAGAGTCCGAGCCTTTCACAACGTTTTTCATACGGAAGCTTTCGTAGACTCGGTATCATTCTAGTTGCGATATGCTGTATTTTCTCCAGCTTTTCAGTTTCCCACTGGGTTATCGGATGGTAAGCTGGGCACCGTATTCAAGGATTGGTCTAATGAGCGAGGTGAATAGACGAGGGACGGTTTCTTCGGACCATGTGGAGAAACTGCGTCTTAATGCCCAGAGCATACGAAGTCCCGCACGGTACAATTTCTCTGTATTTTCTAGTGATCTCATATCATGTCGCGAGAGAACTCCTAAGTCTCTGACAGATGTGTTAGGGTGGAGCAACTGGCCGTCCAAGGTGTATGATCGAGTGGCTGGACGTCTGGTGATACTGATGAACTCCGACTTGCTTGCGTTAAGAGGGAGTTGCATTTCAGTGGACCACGTTGACAGTCGCTCTAAGTCATGCTGGAGGCGAGCACAGTCGTCCTGGTTCTCAATGATCCTCTGGATTTTCAAATCATCTGCAAACAGGGCACATGGTGACTGGAGCTGCTGCGGAAGATCGTTGATAGGAATAAGAAATAATACTGGCCCAAGTACAGTTCCTTGAGGCACGCCACTGGTCGATGGGAACCAGTCTGCCAAGTAGTCATTGATCTGTAGTCTAAACTTCCGTCCCACAACAAACTCGCGTAACCACTGAAGTAGCGTGCCACCGATTCCGTATGCCCTCAGTTTAAGAAGGAGTACCCCGTGGTTCACTCTGTCAAACGCCTTACTAAACTCGATGTGCACCACGTCAACATCCTTCTGTTCATTGAGAGCTCGTACCCACTGGTGGTTTGCAAACGTCAAATTGGTGGTGCAGAATCGTCCTTTCGTAAAGCCGTGTTGCGCTGGCGTCAATAGGTCCATCGATTCGAAGAACGACAGCAGACACTTGTTAACAATTTTCTCGAGAACTTTGGATAATATCCAAGTCAAACAGATCGGTCTATAGCTCTCTAGTTTACTTGGATCACCACCCTTGGGAAGCGGTCTCACTATCGAGCATTTCCAGTCGTTGGGGACAGATCCATCAGAGAGTGATTTATTGAATAGGTTTGTCACGGCTGGTGAGATGATAATCGATAGGGACTTGAGTATTAGTGGGTGAAGTCCGTCTGGTCCGGGGGGCTTTGCACCATCGAGGTTGACGAGTAGCTGATACACTTCGACTGCATCACATTGTAGGCTGTCGAGCAAGACTGGCGCAACCTGTGCCGGTACTAAAACAGCCGCCGGTTTACTGGAAAATACGGTGAGGAAGTGCGTAGCCAAAGCGTCCGCGCGCTCCGCGCTTGAAATGAGCGTCTGTCCGTCAAAACTCTCTAAGACCGGTAGGTCGCCCTCAGGTTTCAGTTGACGTCTCAAGTAGGTAAATATTTTTTTGGGTGCAGTTGTGAGCCGAGGAGGCTAGCTCCTCTTCGAACTGCCGGCGTTTCTTGATCTTTGCGAGGTCACATAAGTTTCGCTGTTTCTTGTACACCGTGTAATCTTCATCACAACCCGAGCTGATGTATCTATCCCAAAGTTTGTGACGCAGTCGCGCTAACTGTCTATATTCCGTATCAAACCAATGCGGTTTGACAGGTCTGATTTTTGAATAGTTCAGGGGAACGAACCGATTACACAGCGAGTTAAACTTCCCCTTCATTAATGAGCAACAGGCCCCAAGCGACGCATCCTGTGGTAGTGTCCAACCAGTCTGACTTGCGACTTGGACGAGCCCGTTGAAGTCCGTCTTCCGTTGGTTGTAATACGGTAAACACAATTCTATGCTAGTCACAATGGAGCGGTGGTCACTGTTCACCAGAGGTTCGAGGACTCTGATCTCGTTCAGCTTGAGCTCGCAGCTCGTAAAAATTAGGTCCAGACAACATGGTGAGTGCGGAGTTACGCGCGTCGGTTGGATGACATGTTGCGTTGTCCCGCGTTTAATAGACATTTTAGTAAATTGGGCCTCAACGTTGCCATGACCGGGAAGAAGCCGAATGTCTGGCCAGAATATCTTAAGTAAATTTAGATCCCCCATCAGTAAGAACTGAGGGCGGCTCAAGTGCATCTGTACTTGTGGTAGTCAATCGCAACAAAGATTTAATGGGCTACGGTAGGTAACACCAACTATTAGTTCTGCGCATCTGAGACGCATTGTGCACAACTATTGCTCGCATAAATTATCCTCGTTCCGATAGGTGCTGGTAAGTTTGCCAGATAGTGACTATTTTATGTACAACAGAAGACCACCTTGAGCCTTTGATTTTCGGTCGCATCGGAAACAAGGGTATCCTGACAACGTGGCTTCTTGGGGTATGACATCGGAGTTTAGCCAGGTCTCTGCAAGTCCTAAAACATCCGGCCGCTCCGAGACAGCGAAGTGGCACAGTTCATCACGTTTGTATATTAGGCTACACTTGTGAAGTACTGCGAGACGTGCTAGGAGGTTGAGCAACCAGTTGATACGCGTTCGTACACGGTTCTTGATCACCCGAAAAGTTACAATTCGTAGGTCAGTCTCAGCTTCTTTACGGCGTTTGAACCCAATGACCGCAGTCTTCAAACGATCCCTGTCTTCGGGTTACAAGTCTTGGCGGCTGTGAACTTTTATGCCTTTCAGCCTCGACAGACGAGACAGTATGAGCTGCGGCATATTGTGATTTGCAAAAGTGATTCTCAGAGGTCGACATGACTGGTTAGTTTTCTGGCCAAATCGGAGTACTTGTCTACTCATCACACAGTCTTCGCGCAGATCCAAGAGTCTTTGGATGAGCCCCAGGAGGAACTAAACATCGTGATCATAACGTATCTGAGGGTTTTCATCTTTTGACTCTGGTATCTGGAAGACCATGAGGTTGTGACCCCTAAGAGAAATCGGTGTTGAATCTGTGGGAGCAGAACTAGAGGCGCTTATCTGATTGGGTTATCGCTTATCAGCATGGGACACCTGAACTCGATTACGTGGCCCTTTGCGCTTTTGAGTAGTTCATGGATCCTCGGTGTTCAGAAGTTCACAGACAGGCTCTGAGAAATTCACGGACCGATTAGTGAAGCGGCATTTCGTAGGTTCCGAGTCTGAGTCTTCTATCGGTGGGGAACATTGAACCTGAGGCTCGGCCGGAGTCGAAGACGCTGGTGATGATGCAGATCGCGGAGTGACAAGAGAAGGCGAGGTGACAGCGGTACTTTCACGAGGGCGTTCGACTCCACGTGGTGAACGGTTTGTTTCTGCCTGAAAGAGAGGTTTTTCCGTAGTTGTTGGCGGTCGCTGTGTATTCTGATGTCTTGCAGTGCGACATTTATGAAATATAACTTGAAAAAACCGATGTCGGATGTCGAGATTTTTGAAACATGTCAACCTATAAGCCAATGCACGAAATATGGAACAAAATATCGCAGCTGAAGCACCGAAGTGCAGCAGCCTTATTTCCCACATCTCTTGAACAAGAACCACAAGTAGCTTGAGACGGCATCACAAGGCAGAGTAAATCCAAGTTGGCGGACACAGATGGCAGTTGGGCCAGTCAACGAGATATCTGGACTTAGTCAAAGAATAGCCAAAAGATTTGCACAGATTGGAAAATACGAAAAAAAGAATATCGGTGCATAATCCACAGAGAAAAACACAGTTAACACAGTAATCCGAAGCAAAAGTAGTATGCAGCACACGGTGATCCAAAAATCCGCGACATTCGTGGATGTGTATCCGGAGGTCGTGTTGGGCAATTAAACTGGAGAGCAAAGTGCTCTGTCCAGCAATCCAGACGTCTGCGTGGGTGGGTGATCTTTGTACCGTCTGACTCACAGATGGTCTGACTGATAGCCTGAACTTGCGTCCGGTGGATCTGATAAAACAGCCTGCGGCTGTTACCAGAAGAGGCAGCAACTTCCATTTACTTGGCCTGTTTAGACAACTACATAATCGACACTGGCTCCAGGAGACAGTTGGTCGTTGCAGGAGGGGATGGAGTGCACCGTCCTCGTGAAGGTGCTAGGTTCAAGGAGTGGTTCCATCCTACGTGGAACGGGCTACGGCCCAGCCACCGTTTTGCGTACGTCTGGTACATATGATTTCCCAATTATATATATATATATATATATATATATATATATATATATATGCGCACCTGTTATAGCAGTAGGCGTATCGATACCACTGCCGTCAGGTATGATAATATGTGAGGATATGTCCGTTTGTCGCTCTTTCCTCTTATCCCCTAAGATACACGTACTGATGCTTCACTTCCGTATGACCACAATAAACTAAGCATTTACGAAAATGGCACTCAAACCCGTGTAATCTACCAGGTAAACTTTAGCTAACACTACATCCGAAAATCAGGAGGGATACTTTCCGCACAGATCCCAGCGGATAAAAAGGTATGACCAACATTCATTAGTTGTAGCACGCGAGGATGAAACAGGTTATTTTTAACTGGAAAAGTTAAGAATTGTAGCACATGGGAGTACGAAGCAGGCAAGAGAATCTTTAGAAGCATGGCACCGCACGAACAATTCGATGTGTTAAATTTGATGCACTCTACGGGCATAGAACCACCGTAGTCCAACACCTTTAATTGATGAGGACAACATTGGAACAGTGCAGGTAAAATTTTCGGCTGCGTGGGCGAACGGGCATGGGTCGAATATGTTATTCCGAAGAACACTTACACAAAGGACCAATGAAAATCACCATTAAAAACACACACGCGTGACTACCCAGTTCAAACTTACTTGCGCATTGCTCCGCCGCACAGCAACTGATCGATGATGTCACCCTCATTGGTGATAAATTTTGTGCAGTTAAGTTACTGAGCTGAGTGAATAGTTCGTATAACAAGGACTGTTTCTTTTTGTACCAATATTTCTGCCATTTTGCCATGGTTCTGATGGCATCATCATCATCAGCTGCTGGAGACGAACAACCTGGCGTCCGCACAGCACCATTTCATGAAGGACCGACTCTGCATCACCAACCTGCTGTTTACGCGGCATGAATGGTTGCAAGCATTGAACCGAGGGAAAGTCGGTGTATGTGATTGATTTTAGTAAATCATTCGACAAAGTGAACCATGAGGTCTTCCTCGACAATCTGAGGATATACGGTGTTGGTGGCTCACTGCACAAGTCATCATCATTACACGTTAGCTGGAGGTGGAAAACACCTCAGCTATTGTGCCACAATACAAAAGAAAAGAAAAACAAGCAGTGGCACGCCCGCTGAGTCCCCACTAACGGATGGACATCGTTCCGGAGAGCTAACAGCTGGCTGCCGTAAAAGAGAATCGTATTATGCCTAACAGGTGAGATGGTGATTGGAGGGGGATACTAAACAGGAGGGGATGGACAAAGGAAATCACAACACAAACGTCAATGGTGCCGGCTCCAAGCCATATCAGCAAGTGTGTCCAACCAAACGTGTTCACCGTCCTTAGGACCCCAGCCAGGCTGTCGGGATGCACCAACGGACGCCAACTTCGAAGTGAGGGTTTTCATTTCTCTCGACCAAGTCATCACTTGGCCTCCCCTCCTCCTCTTCCAACTGTACCCACAACGCGCAAACAATGAACGTCGCGGGAGTCGGTGTGCTGGCATGAGCAACACGTGGCCCAACCATCGGAGCCTGGTGCGTGATATAATGGTGCTGAGCGGTTCACTCGCTCTTCCTCCACCAAATACGCGACGTCGAACACACTCATTGTTCACGCAGTGCTCCCACCAGACTTGAGCTAAGCTGCGAAGGCAGCGATGATCGAATATGACGAGCCTCTTTATGTCTGTCGACCTGATGGGCCAGGTTTCACAGCCATATAAGAGAGTTGAACAGACGGCTGCGTTGTAAACTCTGCCCTTGAGGGCGAGAGTAATGTCGCGTCTGCGCCACAGGTGGCGAAGATTGTCAAAAGCACCTGGAGCTTTTGCTATGCGGTTCGTAATCTCATCTTCAATCCCACGGGTGCTAATATAGCTGCCCAGGTACTTGAATTCCTGAACGACTTCTAGCAGATCAC
The DNA here is from genome assembly GCA_944474145.2 of Dicrocoelium dendriticum. NCBI lineage: Eukaryota > Metazoa > Platyhelminthes > Trematoda > Plagiorchiida > Dicrocoeliidae > Dicrocoelium > Dicrocoelium dendriticum. The sequence continues at coordinate 4,652 of CALYDF020008351.1, read as the reverse complement.
CACCAAGCGTTAGCGCAGGGTTGGGTCCCTGCCAATCATGGAGAAGTACTTTGCATTTCGATGGATCAAAGCATAGCCCAAAACGATTGACAGCCAGTGCTAATCGGTCCAGTGCTGTTTGGCACGTTTGGGAGCTGTCACAGATTAGGGCAATATCGTCCGCATACTCCAAGTCAAGAAGTCGCTCACCAGGAAGTAGCTCCACATCTTCTAGGTCGTGTCCAGCGAACGCTGTTTCCATGACTTCATCAATAGCGAAGTTGAAGAGGAAAGGTGACAGCGGGCATCCTTGTCTCACACCGCTGGTGATACTGAAGGGTGGCGACAGTTTGCAATAGACCCTCACCCTGCCCGAGCTATGCGCGTACAGCGCTTTGATAATGTTTATATATTTATCAGGCACACCGATCCTCAGCTGACACTGCCAAAAGGCACGTCTATCAACCGAATCGAAGGCACCTTTTATATCAAGAAACACGACAACGGTGGATCGCCAATAAACATGGCGGTGCTCCAACACTTGACGCAATGTGAAGATGTGGTCGATGCAGCCCCGACCTCGACGAAATCCGGCTTGCTCTTCACGAATCTGGCTTTCACGTGTGCCAGTCAGTCTGTGGAGAATGACAGAGGCAAGCAATTTAGAGGCAATCGAAATCAGACTGCTCCCTCTATGATTGCCGCATTCCAAACGGGAGTTTCCCTTGAAAATTGGGACAATGACGGAGCGGTTCCAGTCTGTCGGGAATGTCTCCTGTTTCCAAAGTTTTACTAGCAACTCGTGTAGATCATCTACTAGAGCAGGTCCTCCGAATTTGAAGAGCGCTGGGGGAATTTATCTGCCCCTGCGGCCTTGTGCAATTTCAACAGCCTGATCTCACGTTCGACCTCTGCGCGTGAGGTCGGATCCGAGGAGACGGCCCAAGGAGAAGAGCGCTCAATGCCCGAAGAAGAAAGCGATAACTCAGGTTTGTTAAATTGCCTTGCAAAGTGTTCAGCCCAACGCTCCAAGCGTTTTGACAAGCTGTGGATCGGCTGCCCACTGTCGTCGCGTATGGTCTCCCTAACACCAGATCTCCTGCTGCCTGTTTCCCGTATCAGACGGAATAACTTACGAGGATTACCCACGGCAGCGGCTGTTTCCATCTCAGAGGCACGATGAGACCACCAGGTTTCGCGGTCCTTCTTCAGGCTAGCACGTAGATTTGCCCTGAGATTTTGCGGGCCTCATTGTATTCGCTTCCAGCCGGAACACGTCGGCGAGCATTCATAAGTTCCAGAGAGTGTGTAGAGATCCAATGTCCGGTTTGGCAATTTGCTTTGCCCCATGAAAACATGCCTGCTAACAGTAACGTTTGACGAATATGCGACCAGTGATCTTCGACGGTGTTCAGTGGGCGCTTACTCAACCCAGATGTTAGCGCACTTTGAGACACATTCAGAACACCTGGCTTCGCCAGCTGGCTGGTGTCAATGCGTTCACATCGACGTTGCGAACGTCCACCGAAACGCACCAGGAGGTCGGCACAGACAAGTGCGTGGTCAGAGTCCACGCTAGTGCTCCAAATCGAGCGACAATTTTGGATACAGCCTCTCCAGCGGTAACTGATCGCGATATGATCGATTTGCGTCCATGGTTGGCCCGAGGCTGTTGGTCGCGAAGTCACGCTTCTGCGGGTGGTGTGTCGAAAGTTAGTGCTCGCGAGAAAGAGGCGAGCATCTTCACACAGCTGTAGCAATCGCTCGCCATTATCATTACGTGAGCCTACATCGTGTTTGCCACCCAGATGAAGCTCATCAGAGGACAATTTTCCAACTTGGGCGTTTAGATCGTCAGCCAACACCACAGTATCCGTGCTTCTTCTGTAACGAAGGAGCTCGTGAAGTTGCTGATAGAAATCATTTTTTACCGAATCACTGCTACAGGTTGTAGGGCCGTAGGCCGCAATGACAAACAGGCAACGTTTGTCCCCGCGCGACTTCGTAGCACGGAACGAACCAGCTAATCTAACGGCGCACATCCTACTGTTTACTGGGATCCAATCAAGCAGAGCAGCTTCAGCCCGGGGACTCAAAACAATGCCGACGCCAACTTGACCGGCATTTGAAGCTGCATCATCGCCAGACAGGCGCAGTGAGAATGTGCCGCCAGTGGGGATCTCAGGGTAAGCACGGAGCTCGGATCTTGCAGGCGGGTTTCTGATAAACAGCAAATATCGATCGATAGGGTCTCTAGTGTGCGGACAAGTACTGAATTTTGGCCAATCTGTAGCAAAGTGCGCACGTTGAGGCATGCCAGTCTTAGCGAGACGCGAGGACTCCAAAGGGAAACGGATGAACTGACGTGGTCCGCTTGGTTGAACATGGACTTGTCAACTGGATTGGAGCGAGGCCCTGGGATTGTGTGATTTAAAATTAGAAGACAAACGACTACTGAAGTAAGCTGGGCGAAGGCCAAGAATCGGGGATTGAAAATGGGGGGATATAAGTAAAGTTGGAGCGGGACGATAAGGATGAAGAAGCGCAAGAAGGGGTATAAGAAGACGGGAAGGCCTGAGCAGTAGCATCCATACCCCTATCCACCGTGCTCGATGCAGCAGATGGGTCGCCGTTGATTATCCTCTGCGACGGTCAGAGCATCAAGAAATTGTTGTAGGAAAGTTTCATTGTATTGCGTGGGCAGAATACTGTCAGATTGCCCAGGCCTAGACAGGAGAACGATTAGGGTTCTCAACTAAAGCCTTTGGTTCAAAAACCTTACCGCAAGGCAGCGGGTTTTGGCACTGGACTACAGAGAACCCGTTTTATAAAATGAGGAGCCACCGGCATTCCAACCCCCAACCTGAAGGACCAGGAGGCTGAGTTTGTCTGACCTCTAACCATTGACCAATCTGGTATGAGTGGCTGTAAAGGTGCAAAAAAAGCACTACCCAGCATAGCTCAATGGATCTATGAGGCACGCAAACCATCGCACCACGGTAAGGTCCAGCCTCATTGCGATGGTGGTTCTGATGGCACATCATATATATTTAGAATTGTGCATATTTTTACACCAGTGCTCTGTCAACTTAATTTCTTTGAACCGATGCGCTTTCACCCCGGCCGCCAAAGATGTCTCTATGCCAGCTTTGGTTTTCTGCATAACTTTGTCATCATGTCAATGATAGTCGGTGCAAGTGAATCGAAGCGTTTCGTAAGGGGAGGCAGCGCCTCCATGGAGCACTTCTATTCACGCTTAACGACTAGTCGGTACATATCTCTTGTATCCATGCGGTCGATTTCTTAAAATCGTTCGACAGTCGGCTTCACCATCCTATCCCAACTGAAACTACCCAAAACAAGCTCTCACCATCCGACTGGTGAGTGGATTCAGGATTCAACAAAACAGACATGATCGAGGTGGATTAGTATTTTAATTCAGAAGAGCTGTAAGAAAACATCATTCCATTTGGTATATTCAAATGCGTCCGAAGGAGTTTTCAGAAACGCAGCACAAACACTCCAGTGGTTCACACGCCATGCCTTGTGAAACTATGATCTCGTGTCTGCCTGTATGGGTGACATGCTGGAACACCGGACCATGTCTCAATACTTGTGCGTGCGTGAATTTACCGCCGACAGGTTGAATGATCGGAACGACGTACCTGGCACGGTGGTGCTACTGCACAGAGTGGGAGCAATCAGGGGTTCCCCGGACCGTAGTCATTCGGGTAGCGCAAACTTTTCATGAGAGTAGTTAGATAGTGTTCATTTTCTCTCCCAAAGGCTGATTGTGGTCGAGTGATAGCGAAGCGCGGTTGCGGCGTACCGCTGTCGACCTACTTTTTTAATTTTCTCCCAAAGACTGTAGGTATCTGACAGAAATCAGACAAAACAAGCAAGTATGTACATGATGGACGCATGTCTTGGATGCAGCCCCGAGGTTGTGTGCAACGGACATTGTTTAGTCAGAATTACTATTTGTAGGCCCTGAACCAATTGCATAAGCCGACGACTGGCGGTGTTAACCGCTGGTCCTCATGGGTTCGAATCCTGATGTATGGACATTATTGATGATACCCAGCAGGTTGAAACTGTACTCTAGTGATTTTCCTGGCATGTGGAAAACTACTTGATTCGACGAAGTCCCAATTAATTACAAAAGCATTTATTGATTCTGCGCGCGCTTCTCCAAGGAAGTAACGAGGCCAAATGCGAGATGACGGTCGGAAACAATGAAAACGACATCTTGTAAACCACCGACAAATGCAATCACAGTTCGACTGATCATGTTGTTCGGGACACTGTCAATCTTTATAAGAACAGTTTATGATAACCAATGTGTAGCCCATCATCATCAACAGCAGTACATCAGCCATTTGAACTGATGATTCGCTGCCACACAACCACGATGACCTATGAAATAAGGAATAATAAGAGGGAGAGAAGGGGGACTGTTGCGTGTTCAACCAATGATCGCTCACTATGACCGTGAACCTGATTGGCCCTACACACACACGTAGATAAGCACGCACACACGCACTCAAGGACACACCCTAACCTTCCGTGCTCTCATGTAAACCGTTAAGTGTTCAGTACACTGTGCGCCAGACTGACGCGTCTTCTTGCTTATTCGCTACGAGTTGAAATACGTACTTGCGGTTAGAGTCCAG
>CALYDF020008350.1:0-11714 GCA_944474145.2 Dicrocoelium dendriticum | reverse complement strand
GAACACGGCTGAGCTTAGAATGCCCGACCGGAGGAATATTACATATTTTGTGACCCTGCCAGTTCAAGACATCAGTCCACGAAGCAAGGTTGTAGCATTTGAGGCAGTATTTCACTGGTCTGTCATAGTACTGCCTGTCGCTAACCTCCCGACCCTAATATGCCGTGCTAAATACCTTTATAGTCAACAAGCAAAAAACGCGTCTGAGTGTCAGTTGATCCTACCTTAGAGTGATTCACATAACCCTTATGGCACCGTTGCCACAATTTTTATTTCACATCAGCAAGTTCATAGCATCGTTTAGTCCCCTAACCCATCTTCCCTTCAACTACTGACATTACTTCTGTAAATCAACGCTTTATTTCGCAACAGACAGCTTGGCAGTGCATGTTTATTATCCTTTTATGTAAGGTCGGATACTTCTACATATTAAGTACCGAAACTTCCCTCTCTGTTATTTCTGCCCATCCGACTTACCTGTGAAATCGTAGAGCTCCACATTCGGGAAGTACACAGACTATTGTGGTGTCGCTTTGCCATTTTATTTCACAGAGTTGACTCAACTGCTTGTGATGCCGCTATGATATCTTTGCTGCAGAATTTGGTCTAATTACCCATCGCCCCCAAGAAATAGTCCCTTTTTGTCAAAACTGTATACTGCACCGTCGTTCCTTTTATGCACTGCTCCACCTATCCCGACACCTAGTTTCTGAGGGCACGCAAAAACAGCTGACGCCTTATGTTACACATATGCATATAAAACGTGGAACAATCTTTGGAAAGGTTTGAGTTTGCCAGTTCTCCTTATTTGCTTCGTTACGTTCAAAGTCTTTCCTTTTGGTGACTTTCTTTCCTTGTCCATCCCTCGAGACCTGCATGGAAGTGTTGAATAAGCTAACTTGAATCACCTTATCTATAAGTACGACCTATAGACATATGCGGACAACTTTGACCACAATCTTGAGCATTCCGTCCAATCGATAATAATCATTCAGTGGTTTGAGCGATAGCGTTAAAACCTTGTTCACCTTCGGAACATTACCTCAAGAAAGCTTCGTCTCCCTGCAAGTGTTAAACTTACTTGCGGTGTTGTAGCGTTATGTTCCGTCAACTTCGACAGTGGATTGTTACTGGTAGCGGATTCTTCGTATGCTTGTCTTCAGTATCTGTTGAATGCTTTATCCACATCGTCAGTATGGTCTGCCATCAATCCTAATCCTCCGGAAGCTTACCTATTATGGAAGCCTTTTAATCCTTATCTTCCACTGGTTTGAACAATTGAGTGCAAAGCATCACTACCTCCGGAACGTTAGCTGAAAAGCTTCCTCTTTCTGCAAGTGATTAACTTACTTTCGATACCATGAAGTCATGCTCCTCCTCCTCAGTGGATATTTACTCCTGGTATCAACATTTACATCTGGCTGGCGTCAGTAACCAAGGAATACGTTACGCCCATCGTCAACGTGATCTACCATGAATTTCTATGCTGCTGGAAGTTTATCAATTACGAGTACAGCACGCATTCTGATCCGTAAACTCAATTCGTGTTAAGAAGTTGCATCATAGCATTATCACTACTGGAACAACTCCTGAAAAACAATTTCATTTCCCTGTAAGTGTTTAAGTTACTTGCGGTGCCTTGGCGTTACGTTCCGTCCAGTTCGCCAGTGGATCATTTCTCCTGATATGGGAATCCTCAGCTACTTGGCGGCACTATACAATGGACCATAATTTTTTCGTCGCAATCAGCCGACAATACAGATAAGTCGAATACCTGTTCGGAAAGGCACCAGAACGTCGTTTCGCTCTAATGGGGCTGGTCAGTGGTGTGCATCCTTTGGTCCTCTACGGAGGATCGAACCCATGACTGCTAGTGGCTTGTGCCAACCAGCCTCCAGCTTATGCAACTGCGCCAAATTCTTTCTACTTATAAGTAACAATGGATCATAATCTGCTTTAGTAAGCTCGGCGGCGCTTTACGAAGTGGTTGACTCCATCACAGCAAGCGCTAAGTTAACAACAAAGTGCGAACATCTTAAAATTCAGCCCCTATGTCAAAGGCGAATTATTCTGAACTTGTGCTTCTTACATAAACTAATTAATAGAGAGCTTCCCATTAACATCACTTGGCTTAAAATAAGGAGCGCATCTAAATCTAAACTCCGAAGCAATGGCTATTCCACTAATACGCTAAAGGCAAAGAAGAGTGCATTCTCCTTTCTTCTTAGTTGTGGACGTGAACATTTGGTACAGGTTGCCTTCCAGAATAAGAGAAATCCAAAATATGCAGGTATTCAGGAAGGAGATACAAAGATTCCTAGGTTTTTACAATATACAAAGCATTTTCCACAAATGCGATTAGCAAGACCACTTCTTCGAAACTGGCCCTGAAGTAGCTTAAGGATGTCCGCGATGTAGTACATGAAAGCTAAGCACCTTGAGCTCACTTCTCATCCACAATGGTTGTCTTTACCGTCTAATCACCTAAGAGACTTTAACGGTATCCGCGGCACCCGTTTTCTAGGGTTTTGGAATAGCAAACCAAGTACAAGATGATTTTAGTCTTCAACGATCTGTTCCTGACCCACTTGAGTTCACCTACGGACTATTCCGCCTTATGATTGCACTATGGAAAAACTGTACGCCAACACAAAAGCATCCGGTAAGGGATAATAAGGGTTAACTACTATGCTATCCATGACCCTTGTTATTTTAACTTATCCATTACCAGAACCACAACACCCAGGAGGTCTCAGTCGGATCAGTCGCACGCATCGTACAAGTGCTAATATTAGGATTCCGAAGGCAAGAGGTACTGAGCCACTACTGAGTAGTTCCTGACGTGCTTCGGCACCCTCACTGACATGTTGATCACAAGGCTGAATGGATCAATTGGTATCCACAACTCTCCGGTTTCTCTTTTTCAATGGTCACTTCAGCAATGTTTAAAAATTTCAACAACCATTACAGCCTAGCCTACTGACTGGAAGGTTCGCAAACCCGTAGTTATTCCTCAAATAGGAGATTGCTGGGCAGTGGCGAAGCCATCCGTGCAAGCGAATTTTAATCCTTACCTCTTACCTAAATATTCTTTCCTTATCTTCAGTTTTACATTTATTACCTTCCAACTACTTAGAGCACTGGGTCCGTGGCAAAAGTATTAGGCTTATGACCGTTGAGGTACGCCTAGTAAAGGCATCCTACTAGACCTAAACCTTGCATAAGATGTTGAAAGCGTTTGTTTCTGCTGACACACCTAAGCTTAGCATTAGAATTGTCCAAAACCGTCTAAATGCCGGCTATAGATGAACCTTTATGTGCCTTCGTAGGTGCCCGTTGCTTGCTGGCCGTTATTTATGCGTTATCATTAAGTCTGAGCACTAGCGACTCTACTCCGCCGTATCCAAGTACTATCAGTAGGTATACAGAAATAAAATATATATCTCAATCATATTGTCGACAAAGGGAACGCTTTAAACTTATAGGCCAAACAATCAGACATTTTGCTCTCCACTTTTCCTCTCTTGGCCCCATGTTCTTAGCTTTATCTGGTATTCATTGCCCTTCCACTTTTCGCAACAATAGTAGGCAGGCATAATGCAAACCAGATCTTCTTCTTTAAATGCTTTTGCTGGTAAAACACTCGCATTTCCAGATCCCATTTCACCGGCACGAAAGCTAACCAACGACAGAGAGGCCCCTGTCACACTGGCTGGCTGGATCACCAGCAACTTTCCATCACCACTTTTCTTATCTTGGCCGCCCGTGGGTTATTTATCATTTAGCTGACTCCAAAGCCTACCATGCGTCATGCGTAATGGCGGGTGAACGACAAGCTTCCACTAGTTTCCGTCACTATCCTACTCCTCACTTACCTTATCACTCTGTGCTCAGTGTGCTAGAACAGTACTTGCTAGGGAAACCACAAAATAAATAGCCGGTATGATAGTATAGCACTAGTTAACATTGCCATCTGGATGAACACCGCTGGCACTTGGTTGGGAACGTAAAATTGGAGAGAAATAGATCAAAATTAAGCAAAGTGCTGCAACTTAGTGTGCATCTACACATGTGGCATAACGATCCCTCATTTTCGAGCAAGCTCATACCCCTGAGGTAGAGTTGGTAATGCCCCAACAACGCAGAGCAAGCTGGATTCCACGCCCCAAAGCAAGTTGCTAAATTTACTAAAGCTTCCCATACTCATTTCTTTATTTTTAGTGACAGGCTCGTCTAGCTTACTGGTGTTGGAGACAAAGCCACAGTAATATAGAAATTGACTCTAAGAGATAAAACTTGCGATTATTAGCTAAGAAATGTGTGTATTTTCCAGGCCAAAGTGGGTCGACAGATCCGAAAGGTCTCCTGTGTTACTCTGGTATACCTGGCTCATGCGGCTTTGATATATACTTCAGAACCACATGGAGACGTAAAAAATACTGAACACTATAATCCTAGTGGTTAATGTGGATCAGAATACACTGAAAATGTTATGCTGAGGCATTCTAACCGTAGGCTAAATATAAGCTCTCCTGATTTCCCATGCAGACATAATATTCCTTACTGGATTTCTAGTGATTTCGCGAAACATTAAAACTTATTTGCGTATATTTGCCATGTATGTCTGCAAAGTGCACGTTTCCGCCACCTAAATAGTTCCTAGTTGTTACAGGGTATTAAGGGTTAGTTAGGGCATTGCTAGCTAGCCATGCCTATTTAGAACGTATACCGCCTCACTACCTTTTACACTTTGTTTTCTTTGTTCTGCTATGTGTTGCAAAGCAGAAGCTATTTTGAGCGAAAAGGAATAATGGATTGCTCTATAGATCATCATTCAATTGCGAATAACTCGCAAAATACTGCACGTATTGCATTTCTTTACTTTCAACGTAATCAGCGGTTAGAAATTGTACTGAACAGCCTATTTTAGTGCTACTATACGCAGTATTCTAGCCTTAGAAAAGTTTTTTTTCCTGAGATTTAATTAGGTTGAACTTTTGCGCCAGAAAGCAATATCAGCGCAAGAAGTTTGGCTATATTTTTTGGTAATTTGTATTTTTCCAGTGAAGCACCCCGCCGTAGCATGTCCCTAAACAAATGCATTTTATTTTCATCTGTATTTCTCGTAATTATTTTTTAACTTTTTGTATCCCTTATAATTCGCTACTCTCATTTCTTCCATGCACGCACCAATAATTTTAGCGACTGAGCGGGCCAAATAAGTCCAATGAAGTTAAAGTGAAGTTGTGGTGAGTTGGATCCTCTTCCAAAGAAAAGCGGCACAACCACAGCTCTGCGCAACTTTCATAGCAAAAGCAAGATGCTCAATATCGCCCGGAGGAACCAAAAAATTTCAAGGTGGGCGCCTGAGACCCCATCAGCTGTACACCAAACAATGCCAATGCTTTTGTAATTGCCAACTAGAAGCATATACTCCTAGTTTGCCCACTTCCATGCAAGAGCATAGGATTAATGTAAAGATTTATCTGAACCCTTAAGGATGCAACCTCTAGCCAGTCTAGAAACCTACCTATTGATTTATTTATTTATGCTTCACCGATCTCCCCAGAGGCGATGCAGATGTTATACCTTTGGGAGGTATAACGCCAGTGGCCTATACTACGACGCTCGGTCATATCTGAGTTCAAAGACTACAGCAAGCCACTCGATCGTACGAAACGTCCTCACAAAATGATTAATCTCCATGCAAGCAGCCAACGTACCTGGGATGATTATCCCTCTTGGACCTGCCAGCGCCACCCACCTGGGGTTCGGGTTATTTGCTCGCAGGATGCTACTGCTTACGATAGGCGTTCCGTACCAACCTGCGTAACGCAGCATCCCATTTTATACAGCATAGCTCAGACCAGCACCGCCAGCCCCAACCGTCACTGGTGAACCCTGACTAAGCTTTCTGCTGCGCCAACGGATAATCGGGTTTAACATGACTGCGATTAGCTGCCCGGAAAATCGGTCTTGCAAGAGCGTTTCTGGAACAGAAACACTTAGTAATCTTCGAGCGCTTCGGCGCCACATTTCTCTTTGAAACCAATGACCAGGCCCTTCATGCCTGCATCATTCCTATGCAACGGTATGTAAAGTTTGTGAGCCGTGTATTTTTCCAACTCTTTGTAGTGTGTTGTACACACGCTTTTACTGTTTCTGTGGCTCGGTCAACCACTTGATCACGCCTGCACTATCGTGTCTCGTTTCGTCAAGAATATAATTAATTAATTATTGATGTATTTAATTGTCACGAAAGGGACCGGTTACAAAGCATTTCCAGCGTCCTTTTTAGGTTTGGTAGGCAAGCCGGATATTTTACGGTAAGCCGGCCTTTTAGGTCATCCGCAAACACTAGGATTGGCTATCCCAGTTTATCGTTTATGTCTTTAACGGATAAACTAAAGAGAAGGGAACCACGGACTGAAGGTTGCGTGAACTCACTGAATAGCCATTGTTTAAAAGACAGGCCTAAACCCACACGTAAACTCATCTCCTTTGCATTTAGGAAAGATGTAATCCACCGTAATATAAGTGCAACAATTTCATAGGATTTCAGCCTGTACAAAAGAGGCGCATGCGGATTAGATCCAAAAACTTTGGAGTAGTTCAATAACATCCCGATCACTGCCTTCCTTTGCTCGACAGCTACGGCTTAATGTTCCTCAGCCTCAAAACTGTTACTGAGGCAAGTATAACCCTTAAGAAAGCCGTATGGAGAGAACTGTGCAACCCAAAGGCTCTTACATCTCATTCAAGCGTGCTTCTCACAGCTGTAGCTCCCTACTCAATCTGACCGGTCTAAAGATTACACGGAGGTGTTGTCAATGTAAACTTCAGAAAATATCTAGACGCGTGAGCCGTTGCACTTGCTCAAGTATTATGCTAAATGTCAGGTAGTGCGTGCGCGACGCCACGTTGACTTGATAGCTAGCAACAATGTCGCGGATAGCCTTCTTCTGTGACGGCTTCCAAAATCGTTTGTTGGGATTGTCAGATTTATCGGTTGTGTGGCTTGCAGAAACCAAAGTTGGGATCGCTGCATTGACATTGATTACACCGAGGTCGGCGAAAATGCACCGTGATGTGTACTGCCATGCGCCAGGGTCCCAACATGCTGCAAGTATCTTTCTGGACTTCTGTTGGTGTAATTTGACCGGTCAAACATCCAACATGTTGATCTGCTACGTTCCACTATACTGTAATCATGCTTCAGGTTAAGCATGCATTGACATACCTCGGGCAGTTTCTGAAACGTTATGTCTGGGTCTTTCTTGATGGGAAGTCATGGGCAAACGTCCGCTTCTAGCGTAGACTGTAGACCACAAATGAAGCTCACCAACTTGAACTGTATCTCTGTCGTGGATGCAAGTGTAAAGCGCTCGCACTCGCGGTTGTTTACACTTGTGTACGTACTGTATTCATCCATGGATTTTTGACAAGTTGTCAAAGTGTTAGCGTGTGCTCATGAATGAGGAATGGTCACCAACAATCTAAGTGTCACATTAACTGTCATGGAAAAATCACCTGGGTATTTAGACAAACTGTATATACAAAACGGTCGCGTTCCGTTACCCCCAACTTACGAAGCGTTGTTCGCGATCACCATGCACCCTTCTTATCAGCGAACTGAGCATGAAATTTATCCTCAGGGCTTTTGAGACAGCACTCAATTGTAACAGCAGATATAAGGTCATCCTGGAAAAACTGCATTGTAGAAACAGTTGAATGTACCTTGGTTTGTTCATCATGCATTGCCTTGTCCATTAAAATTATCGAAATGATACGAGTCCGAGTATGGAGCAAACGATTCTGGGCGGCTAAGAACTGCGGCAGTAATTGTTGAAGAATCACAAGAAAATCGTCTGCTGAGATTGCCATTTCAGTTGTTAAAACCAATGTACATTGATAGGAATCGAAAAGCACAAATTAATTGAACAAGCCGATCGGGAATAGGAACTGTTGGTGTAGATGAAACGAGCTCTACAGGTAGGAGTCAAACATGTGTCACATATTGACTGAGTTATGCGGTTCACCATTAACCGGCTCAATACAGCTTGACAGAGCGGTCGTACCGTCTCAAACGATGCAGAAATGGCTGGAATGGATCAAGTGAAGCACACGACAACTAATATATCCAGATATTAGCTGGAACATGTGTGAGAGGAAGTTTGTTGGGTGGAACCTGTCATACTGTTGCGGGCCCGTCAAAAATCCCCGCAAAAAACGCGCCAGTAACTCCGGCATAATGGCTGTGGGAAACGGAGTCCAATTTCTCCCCACAACGCAGCAGTGTTCAGCCACTCCGAGGCGCGTCCCAACTGCGAACTTTTTGACAATGCTCATTTGCAATCTACCACCTCTGCGTGGGGACTGTTTTTCCTAACTTAATAACCCATAGCACTGACTGGGATCGCCCTTTGTTGGTCGTAAAAGAGCCTACAGAGGACCACTTGTCTTTTCTTTCTCTTCGCCTCAGTTGGGAGTCGGTCGGGTCGCGTGATTGCGTGTGCATCGTTAGCTGGCCAGCCTTCGCGTCTAAGTCATTAGCGCGCGTCTATCGTACCCCCTCTCGTGCGTGTCCGTTTTCGAGGCCTCTGCGTCTATACGAACAAGTGCGGCTAAGATCGTTCCCACGCTCGTTCAATTTTCCGTCTCACCGGCTAAGCCAGCGTCATCAGGACAGCGCAATTCCGTTCGAGTGGTCAGCGTAACAAGCAATTATCGTAGGCGTGCCAGCGACCCTCTTATCAGGCGATTACGCAATTATCTCAAGAGGCGGCGTTCCCTCAATCATAACAGTGGCGACTCAATTATAACAGCGGCGACGACTAAGGCAGCCTACGCAATCTATAACAGTGGCGACAGAGTTGGTGAACCATGACTGACGAATATGCCGATTTAAAATTGATGCTGCAGCAACAGCTTAAATTGATGTCCGCGCTAACCGAAAAGCTTTCCAGTTCTTCCCTTCATGCAGGTCCGAGTGCCAATTCTCAGTCAGTGGACCAGGTGGTTAGCGGCATCAGCGAATTTCTGTACGACGCCAAGGCCGGGGTAACGTTCGAATCCTGGTACAAGCGGTACGAGGACCTGTTCACCGTTGACTTGGCTTGCCAGGACGACGCGTGGAAGGTCCGGCTGCTTCTGCGCAAACTTGGTACCCTCGAACACCAGCGTTACACCAATTTCATCTTGCCGAGGAACCCACGGGACGTTACCTTTGACGACACGGTCCGAACGTTGTCACAGATTTTTGGCGAGCAGTCCTCTCTGTTCAATGCTCGTTACCAATGTCTGCAGCTGGTCAAACGTGATGCCGACGACTTCATCACGTACGCGGGCATGGTCAACCGTGAATGCCAACGTTTTCAACTTGGCTCGCTCACCGAGGACCAATTCAAATGCCTGGTCTTCGTCTCTGGCCTCCAATCTCCACATGATGCCGATATCCGGACGCGTCTCCTGTCCAAGCTACAACAGGATGGATCAGTCACACTCCAGAACCTAGCCGAGGAGTGTCAAACGCTGCTCAATCTGAAGCACGATTCTGCCATGATCCAGAACGCCGCCGCACCTGGTATGGTCCAGGCAGTCACAGCACCGAGGGCGCAATCGTCCGCGCGCCCCACCCAATCCGACCGAGCGAAGTCCCCACCCTACGCATGCCGATTCTGTGGTGCCTGGCATTTCCACCGCGACTGCACTTTCCGCCAGCATCGTTGTCAACGTTGTTGCAGGGTGGGGCACCGGGATGGTTACTGCCATCCTCCATCTCCCAAGGGGGCCAAAACTGGGCTGGCCCCCACCCGCGATCCAAAGAAGAGGTCCCGACCCAGACGCACACCCAAACCTGGTCCGGTTGGCAGCTCCCTGAGCCTGCTGGCCACGTTCCAACTCAACGCTGCGGATCGGAGAAAGTTCGTCGACGTCTTGATCAATGGTCAGACGGTCCGATTGCAGTTGGACACTGCGTCGGACATCACAATCATCTCCGAGGATCTCTGGCGATCCATTGGCAAGCCACCTTTCGAACCGACTTCCCAATCTGCCACCAGCGCCTGTGGTGGTCGCGTGCAGCTAACTGGGCAGCTGCACTGCTCCGTCTCCTTCCGGGGCGCCACGTTCAACGCGATCTGCTACATCACAAAGGCGAAGCTCAACGTACTTGGTCTCGACTGGCTCGAAACCCTTGGCTTGGCCGATCATCCGCTTCGGGCCATCTGCAACGTGGTACATTCTCCGACAGTACCAAACGACCGAACCGACGACAAAGCCAATCAGTCCGCCCCCGTGTCCCAGGATTGTCAACAAGCCTCAAAGATGCCACCACACCAATCCCCGATTCCTTGGCATCCGCCAGCAAAACCGTGGTCTCGAGTGCACATCGACTATGTTGGTCCCATCGATGGCCTTTCCTATCTGGTCGTGGTCGACGCCTATTCCAAATGGCCAGAAGTGGTCGCCGTCAACCCACCAACCGCATCCGCCACTCTGGCTTGTCTCCAACGAATCTTCAGTCAACATGGACTTCCCGAGGTCTTGGTGTCCGACAATGGTACCCAGTTTACGTCTTCCGTCTTCGAGGACTTTTGCCGCCGACACTGCATCGAACACCTCCGCTCACCGCCGTACCATCCCCAATCCAACGGTCAAGCGGAGCGATTTGCCGACACCTTCAAGAGGGCGCTTTTGAAATCTCGCGGGGAGGGGACCGTGAATGAGTGTCTTCAAGCGTTCCTGCTCTCGTACCGGTCCACACCGAACCCAGCTACGCCAGAATGCCAGTCACCAGCTGAAGCATTGATGGGTCGCAAGCTACGTACTACCAACGAAGCGCTCATTCCGACTGAGAAGCCACCTACACAATCTGGTGCATACAGCAAGCATAAAGAATTCGTCGTTGGAGCCCCAGTCTACGCTCGCGATTATCGAGCCGGTCATCCTCGCTGGATCAAAGCAACAGTGACGGCCAGGCGAGGTGACATGCTGCATAATGTCTCCATTGGTAATGACATCTTGGTCCGCCATCGCAATCAACTTCGTCCGCGCCACGGAGAAACCTTCATGCCAGCCAGCTATCCCGTGCGCCTGCCGCTGCACATCCTGCTGGATACTTTCGGATTGGCCACACAACGACAGAGCACTTTTGAAGCCGCTCAATCGTCGCCGCATCTCGAGAACCCACCTTGCCGACGAACAGAAAGAATCCGGAGGTCACCGAAATCCCTCCAGGTCAATCATCGCCAGAAGCGGTACCCTTCCCCTTCAAAGGGAGGTGTTGCGGGCACGTCAAAAATCCCCGCAAAAAACGCGCCAGTAACTCCGGCATAATGGCTGTGGGAAACGGAGTCCAATTTCTCCCCACAACGCAGCAGTGTTCAGCCACTCCGAGGCGCGTCCCAACTGCGAACCTTTTGACAATGCTCATTTGCAATCTACCACCTCTGCGTGGGGACTGTTTTTCCTAACTTAATAACCCATAGCACTGACTGGGATCGCCCTCTGTTGGTCGTAAAAGAGCCTACAGAGGACCACTTGTCTTTTCTTTCTCTTCGCCTCAGTTGGGAGTCGGTCGGGTCGCGTGATTGCGTGTGCATCGTTAGCTGGCCAGCCTTCGCGTCTAAGTCATTAGCGCGCGTCTATCGTACCCCCTCTCGTGCGTGTCCGTTTTCGAGGCCTCTGCGTCTATACGAACAAGTGCGGCTAAG